>JAJIBD010021600.1:0-296238 GCA_021461705.1 Cryptotis parvus
TTGCATTTTTTTGTCTGTATTTAATGCTCAGTTCTATGTTAGCATCAGAACTTTAGACATTTATTCACACATGTTCCCTTCTCTATCTAAACCAACCTCTGACTCCCACACGCTTGTGGTAATTTCCACTTTAGGTAAGATCACCTAGTATATTTATGTCATGCAAATAAATGCACTCATTCTATGTCTCTCTCTTTCCTTCTGACTAATTTCACTCAACATGATTCTTTCCATATCCATCCATTTATAGCAAAATTTCATAACTTCATTTTTTTCTGACAGCTGCATAGTATTCCATTGTGTAGATATACCACAGTTTCTTTATCTAGTCATCAGTTCTCGGGCATACTGGTTGTTTCCAGGTTCTGGCTATTGTGAATAGTGCTGCTATGAAAATAAAAGTGCGGATTGTGTTTCCACTGTGTATTTTTGGCTTTTCAGGGTATATTCCCAAGAGCGGTATGGCTGGGTCAAAGGGGAGCTCAATTTCTAGTCTTTGGAGGAATGTCCATATTGTTTTCCAGAAAGGTTGTACAAGTCGAGCATTCCCACCAACAGTGTATGAGAGTCCCCTTTTTCCCCACATCCACGCCAGCACTTGTTGCTTTTACCCTTTTGGATATGGGCCATTCTCTGTGGTGTGAGGTGATATCTCATTGTTGTTTTGATTTGCATCTCTCTGATGATTAGTGATGATGAGCATTTTCTCATATGCCTTTTGGCCATTCGGATTTCTTCCTTGTCAAAGTTTCTGTTCATCTCTTCTCCCCATTTTCTAATGGGGTTGGCTGTTTTTTTCTTAAGTATTTGTACCAGTGCCTGATATATCCTGGATATTAACCCCTTTTCAGATGGGTATTGGGTGAATATTCTTTCCCATTCTGTCGACTGTCTTTCTATCTTGGTCACTGTTTCTTTCGAGGTGCAGAAGCTCTTCAGTTTCATGTAGTCCCATATATTTATATTTTCTTCTAGTTGCTTTGTTAATGGTGTTTCACCTTTGAAGATGTCTTTAGCATCGATGTCGTGGAGGGTTTTTCCTATATTTTCTTCAACGTACTTTATGGATTCAGGTCTGACATCGAGATCTTTAATCCATTTTGATCTGATTTTTGTGCAAGGTTTTAGACACATGTCCAAATTCATTTTTTTACATGTAGCTGTCCAGTTTTCCCAGCACCACTTGTTGAAGAGGCTTACCTTACTCCAGTTTGGACTCTTTTGCACCTTTATCAAAGATTAACTGATCATGTCTTTGAGGGTGGGTGTCAGGATACTCAACTCTATTCCATAGGTCCACCAGTCTGTTTTTATTCCAGTACCAAGCTGTTTTAATTACTGCTGCTTTGTAGTACAGTTTGAGGTTGGGAAAGGTGATGCCTCCCATCTTCTTCTTCCCAAGAATTGCTTTAGCTATCAGTGGGGGTTTGTTATTCCATACGAATTTCAGAAGTGTTTGGTCAATTTCTTTAAAAGAATGTCATGGGGATCCTTATAGGAACCGCATTGAATCTGCATTGAATCTGTACAAAGCTCTAGGGAGTATACCATCTTGACAATGTTAATTCTCCCCATCCAGGAGCAGGGAATGTGTTTCCATTTCCTCGTGTCCTCTTTTATTTCTTGAAGCATGTCTTGTAGTTCTATTTGTATAGGTCCTTTACACACTTGGTTAAGCTGATTCCTAGGTATTTGATTTTCTGTGGTGCAATTGTGAATGGAATCGATTTCTTAATATCCCTTTCTTCTCTTTCGTTATTTGTGTATAGGAAGGCCACCGACTTTTGGGTATTGATTTTGTACCCTGCCAATCTACTATACCTATCTATTGTTTCTAAGAGTTTTTGGGTCGAGAGTTTAGGGTTCTCTAGGTATAATATCATGTCATCTGCAAATAATGATAGCTTGATTTCTTCCTTGCCTATCTGGGTGCCCTTAATGTTCTTTTCTTCTCTGATTGCTATGGCGGAGTACCTCCAGTACTATATTGCATAAAAAGGTGAGAGAGGGCAACCTTGTCGTGTTCCTGATCTTAAGGGGAAGGCTTTCAATTTTTCCCCATTGAGAATGATACTCGCTGTGGGCTTTTGGTAGATGGCTTTGACTATCTTGAGGAAGCTTCCTTCAATTCCCATTTTCTGGAGGGTTTTAATCATGAATGGGTGCTGGATCTTGTCAAATGCTTTTTCTGCATCTATCTATAGGACCATATGGTTTTTATTTTTCTCTTATTGATGTGATGTATTATGTTGATTGATTTGCGAATGTTGAACCATCCTTGCATTCCCGGGATGAATCCTACTTGGTCATGATGTATGATCTTTTTGATGAGTCTTTGGATTCTGTTTGCTAGTATTTTGTTGAAGATCTTAGCATCTGTGTTCATCAAGGAGATTGGTCTGTAATTTTCCTTCTTTGTATTGTCTCTCCCTGCTTTGGGTATCAGGGTGATATGCTCCTCGTAGAAGCTGTTTGGGAGTGTTTCTCTTTCTTCTATTTCCTGGAAGAGCTTGAACAGGACTGGCAGTAGGTCCTCCTTAAAGGTTTGGTAGAATTCGGCAGTGAAACCATCTGGACCTGGGCTTTTGTGTTTGGGAAGACTTTTAATTACTGTTTCAATTTCCCGATGGTGATAGGCTTATTTAGGTATTGGAGGTCTTCTTGTTTCAATTGTGGGAGGTTATTGGACTTCAGGAATTTATCCATTTCTTCTAGGTTCTCATGTTTTGTGGCATACAGGTTCTCAAAATAACCTCTAATGATCTCTTGTATTTCTGTTTTTTTCTGTTGTGATGTCACCATTTTCATTTCTGATTCTGTTTATTTGGGTTCTCTCTTTCCCTGTCCTTACAAGTCTTGCCAGTGGCTTGTCGATCTTGTTTAATTTTTTCAAAAAACCAGCTCTTGGTTTCATTAATCTTTCGGATTGTTTTTTTTGGTTTCCAGGTCGTTGATTTCCTCCCTAAGTTTCACTATTTCCTTCCTTCTGCCTGGGTTGGGCTTCCCTTGTTGGTCTTTTTTCTAATATTTTCAGCTGTGAGGTCAGGTTATTTATATGGGCCCTTTCTTCTTTTCTGATGAATGCTTGCAGAGCTATGAACTTTCCTCTTAACACAGCTTTTGCTGTGTCCCACAAGTTCTGATAGTTGGTATCTTCATTGTCATTTGTTTCTAAGAATCTTTTGATTTCCTGTTTGATTTCTTCTATGACCCATTTGTTGTTCAGCAGTGAGCTGTTTAGTTTCCAGGAGTTTGGTTTAGCTCCCTGCTTCTGTGTATGGTTCACTACTATTTTCATTGCATCGTGATCTGAAAAGATAGTCGACACAATTTCAATCTTTTTTATTTTGTTGAGGTATGCTTTGTGGCTCAGTATATGGTCTATCTTGGAGTATGTTCCATGTGCACTGGAAAAAAAGTGTATTCAGCTTTTTTGGGATGAAAAGCCCTGTATATATCAACCAGCTCTCTTTCTTCTGTTTCTTCCTTCAGGTCCAGTATGTCCCTGGTGAGTTTCAGCCTCGTCGATCTATCCATAGTCGATAAGGCAGTGTTGAAGTCTCCGACTATTATTGTGCTACTGTTAATGTCTTCTTTGAGGTCTATTAATAGTCGTTTTTAAGTATTTTTTCTGACCCCTCGTTTGGCGCATATATGTTTAGCAGTGTGATTTCTTCCTGGTATACATACCCCTTAATTATTAAGAAATGGCCTTCATTGTCCCTTTTGACCTTTTTCAGCCTGAAATCTATATTGTCAGATACGAGTATGGCCACACCCGCCTTTTGGAGGGGTTGTTTTGCGTGGAGAATGGTCTTCCAGCCTTTGACTTTGAGTCTGTGTTTGCTCTGGTTATTCAGATGTGTTTCTTGTAGGCAGCAGAATGTTGGATTCAAATTTTTAATCCATTTTGCCACCCCTGTGTCTCTTAATTGGTGCATTTAGACCATTGACGTTGAGAGAGATTATTGTCATTGGATTTTTGTGCCATCTTTCTGTTTAACCTTGTTGTGGTTTTGGGTTGTCTTATTTTACAATAGACCCTTCAATCCTACTTTTAGAGTTGGTTTTGAGTCTATGAATTTCCTAAGTTGTTGTTTATCCATGAAGTTGTGTATCTTTCCTTTGCATCTGAAAGTAAGTGTAGCTGGGTAAAGAATTCTTGGTGAGGCCTGAAGTTCATTGAGTCTTTTCACAATATGCCACCATTGTTTTCGGGCTTGGAGTGTTTCATCTGAGAAGTCTGCTGTAAATCTCAGGGATGCTCCTTTGTATGTGATTTCCTTCTTTGATCTTGCTGCTTTCAGTATTCTATCTCTGTCTATCGTTTTGTCATTTTAATAAGGATGTGTCTTAGAGTATTCTTATTGGGGTTTCTTTTAGCTGGTATCCTTCATTACCTCCTGTATCTGGGAGCATGCTTTCTTCAGTTCGGGAAACTTGTCAGCGATGATGTCTTTGACAGTTTCTTCTTCATCATGGTTTTCTTCTTGCCCTTCTGGCACCCCAATGATGCGTATGTTGTTCCTTTTTTGGCTTCATCCCGATTTTCTCTAGTAGTCTGTTGGTTGATTGTGAGTCTTTTTTTCCATCTTCTGGTGTTGTCTACAGAATCTCTGAACCTCGTCTTCGAGATCACTAATTCTTTCTTCCGTAGCTGGTACTCTGCTTTGGAGGCCTTCTCCTGTGTTTTTCAGTTCACTTACCTCATTTTTAATATCTGTCATTTCTGCTTGTACTTTGGTCTGAAATTTACTCAATTCTGCTCTCATTTCCTCCTGTACTTTACTGAGTTTGTATTCCATTGTTTCTATTATTTCCTTGTACATCTTTAACAGTTGCTTACGAAATTCCTTTTCAGAGAGGTTATATAGCTCATTGTTATTGCTGGACTCATTGGTATTAATAACTTCAATCGTAGAACTTGAGGGACTTTTGCGCTGCTTTACCATAATGACTATCGTAGGTTGAAAATGAGTGCTCTGGGTGACTAGTCAGTAAAGTTAGTTGTGCCTGAATTACTTTACAGCTAGGGACGTATAGCAAAGAGTGTAGGGGACAATGCTCAGTGTTATGTCAGGTAGATAGAATATAATTCGCGCGGACGCGCTAGCATCAGCGCGGTTTTGAATTTTGGGGTGTCTGTGGGTGGTTCCGGTGTCAGGGGTCAGGGTGGAGGTCTTGCAGTGGGAGTTCCTGCGCAGATGGGTGGGGGGTCGATCCCCTCCTCAAAGCTGGAGCCTTTTCTCCTGGAACCCAGTGGTCAGGGGCTGCCACTGTGGGAACGCACCTGATGGGAAGAGCGCGGAGATCTGCTGGGCGTCCCGGGGCTGGATGGCATCAGAGGGAGTTCCTGTGCAGATGGGTGGGGGTCGATCCCCTCCTCAAAGCTGGAGCCTTTTCTCCTGGAACCCAGTGGTCAGGGGCTGCCGTCGTGGAACGCATGCGTGGTGGGAAGAGCGTGGAGATCTGCTGGGCGTCGGGGCTGGATGGCATCAAAGGGGATTTCCTGGTGGGAAGAGCGCAGAGATCTCATTGTGTGTTCTTTTTTATGGGGCAGTTTAGTGCATTGCTATATAGAAAACAATATTAATATATAGTAATTTGTTTCAATGTGTATGAGAAATTTAGTTTCTTGTGCTGTTTGATATCTGATTTTTATTTTTTTTTTGCTTTTTTTTTTGGTCACTCCCTGCAATGCTCAGGGGTTTCTCCTGGCTCTGCACTCAGGAATCACTCCTGGTGGTGCTCGGGGGACCATATGGGATGCCGAGGATTGAACCCAGGCCGGCACTGGCCGCCACGTGCAAGTCAAATGCCCTATGCGCTGGACTATTGCTCTCCCCTTTTTTTTTTTGCTTTTTTTGGGGGGCAATGCTCAGGGGTTTCTCCTGGCTCAGGAATCACTCCTGGCTGATTCCTCCTGGCTCAGGAATCACTCCTGGCTCAGGAATCACCCTTGGCTGATATCTGATTTTTTAAATTATGCTGTTCAGTATCTATAACAGAGCCACTTAATATTCCAAAAATATCCTAAGCTGTTATATCTGATAATTTTTGTTCATTTTGGGGTTTAACTCTGTGGTCAGGAATGGCTCCTGGAGAGACTGGGGATTGCATGGGGTGCTTAGGATTGAATTTACGCAAGCGCACTAACCAATATACTAGTTGGCTGTAATCTAGGCAAACAGAACACCGACTGTAGAATTCTCTGGCCCCTGTCTGAGAATGTTTTATCCCTTCTTCAGCTTTAAGTTATAAGCTTACTAAGTAGAGAACTCTTGGTTTCTTTCATTCAATATTTCATTCCATCTCTTCTTGCTTATAGAGTTCCGTATGCATATCCATTGTTCATCTTACAGTTTCCCCAATTTATTGGAATTTTTACTTCTCCCTGCTGATTTAAGAGTTTCTTAGCTTCTTACAGCAGAGCCTGGCAAGCTACCCATGTCATATTTGATATGCCAAATACCAGTAACAATTATAGACCTCATTCCCATGACCTGAAGGAAGGGTTTGAGGCTCTTTATGTTCCTGGAGTGAGCAGATACCCTGGGATACACTAGCATATGACAGACTTATGGAGATGTTACCGGTGCCCGCTCGAGCAAATCGATGAACAACGGGAAGACAAGTGATACAAATAAAGTGATTCTTAGTTTCTTACCATTTGATGACAACTGTCTCTTGATGTCATTATAGTTGTGTATATTTTGGGACTCTAGATATTCTGAAACTGTGCTCCAAAGCGCTCATTGAGTTTTGGACAGTTTAACTTATTAATTACTCAAGTAACTACCCCACGTCTGCCAACTCCCACTTTCATCCTAAAAAATCCAGTTATTATGAGTTTGTACCTCTTAGCACTGTATTATATTTTATATTCTCATCACTGATTTTTTTCAGTCTCTTGTTCATTATCTTCTCTTTCCTGCTGGAGCTATGTACCCTCTCTTTAAGTTCACTGATTCAGTTTTCAGCTTCATCCATTCTGCTGCTAGGACTTGCCTTTTTTATTCTTTAACTAGTCTACTTCTAACTGAAGGTGCTCTTTCATTTTTTCATTCAGTTTCTCTTCAAGTTTATTGATTCTCTGCTCAAAACTCTTTTTCAGGTCATTAAGAATCGATAGTTTTGTTGTTCTAAAGTCTTTTCAGACAGATTAAAAAACTCTGATGAAATTTTATGGCCTGTAGTTTATCACCCTGTTCAAATGATTGAACTCCTTCATTTTCTCATTATTCCTGTACTCTGTTGGCTGAGGAGTCACATTAACTACTGGGTTTTTCTCATTAGTGGGTGTGGTTCAATGCACTCTATAAATCCCTCTGTCCTATACAGGTGATTGTCAGCATAGGGTTCTATTTGCATCTCCACATAAAGGCTTGGAAGGGTCTCAAAAAGCTAATTTGGAAAAGGTCACTGACTTCCTGGATCATTTTTGGATAAGTAAGTAGAACTTCCTGGTGGCTGCAGGGTACAATGTACCTGGGGGTATTCACAAACTCTGGATTGGGATCTTGAATTTAGATTACTGCATAATGAAGTTTAAGCAAAAGTTCCAAAGATAAAAAGTAGTTAAAGCACATATCACAACTGAAATATTGTAAATAAATATATTTAAAAGATCTAAAATGAATGTTTTCAATAATCTTATTCAAGATCAAAACCTTATTCACACAAATGTCAGTAGTTAATTTTTAAATTTCATAACTATTCTACTGAAATTACCTAAATTAATGCTTCATTCTTCTGTTGTTTCTGACCAATTTCACACAGGAGAACCAAATAAAAATATTTTAAGAAAATTTAGTCTTCTTAAATATTATGTACACTTAAAAAGAACTTTTGTTTGCAATTCAAATATAAAAATAATGAATTAATATATTAAAATAATCAAAGGCAATGTTACAAAACCTCCTAGGTAGATATACCTAGAGGCTAAAACTCTTTGGCATTTTAGAATGGAGGCAAACATATTCCCATTTCTTACAGAGAAGTGTAGCAGTCTTTACATCAGAACTCTTTCAACATTTAAAGGGTCTAGCTCAAAAATTCCTGGCGCAAGCAGCAATATACGCCAGTTGCATACCTGCAAATTTCATAGTACTGACAGCCCAGTAGGAATATAATATTTCATAAGAATGTTGCTTAGAAGGCCACCAAGCTCAATAAGCGAAAAAAAGTAACAAGACTCAACCAGCACTAATCAGCTGAGTTGTCAGATACTTATGTTAGTAAACATAATTATCAGATAACAGTGATCACAAATTGACTTTTATTTATCTATTTTCTGATAATTCCATGATCTATCTTGTTGTACCAACTATTATGAAGTAAATTTGTTGTGTATTCTTAGGAGACAGGCTTGAGGAATGGGGAAGCTGGAAACATTGATGGAGAGAAGGTCACACTGGACATAAACAAGATTCTTTAAATCCAAAACCAGAAAATTAGACAAAATTTTTAAGTGAGAGAGAAGTGATGATTTGAAATTAGTCCATTCGTTCCATATTAAACTTGTATCTATCAGATTTCAATATATAAAATATTGTCTTTTAAAAGCCCCAATCATAAATCCTTTGCTTATAGGTCAAAGACTCATATTAATTCTGACCTTTAAATTTTACATTAGTGGAATGAAGAGATAGAGGCTCTGCATGTGATGAACCTGAGTTTGATTCTTACCACAACACATGGTCTCTTGAGCACTACCAGGGATAATCTCTTAACACAGATTCAGAAGTAAACCTGCATGTAACTGTGTATTGATCTACTCCTCCCCAAATAGTTTTCATTTTTGTTATGTGCAGCTAATAAAAATATATTATGAACTTAGAGCACAAAACTGTCATGACTCCGGGAATACTTTCTTCTAGACAGTGGCAGTTAACCAATGACTTCACAATCTTTAAAGAAGAGTGTATTCGGGGTGTATTTGTTTTTTCCTTGCAATGTATAGTTTGTTATCAAACTAAGCAAGTTTCTGTTTCCTGGTATATGAAATGAGGAACCAAGATAACTCTTCTACAGGTATTAAGCTAACATGCAGAGTTGAAGAGATAAAGCTCCATACAAGATAATATTCACATTTTTTAGAAAACTTATATTAAAAATATAAACATTAAAGGCAATATTAGGGTATGAATCAAATTTTCCAGCCAGATTCTCTTCAATCAGTAGATAATGTCTGGAGCTCATTTTCAATGACCTTTAAAATTACATAGAAACATTCAAACTTTTTTTGTTTAGTCACACATATATTTTTCAACTATGTCTTCAGAAAGTTTTCACATCTCTTTCCTCCTGTGGTATCCCTTGAACTCTGTCCTTCCTAGGATACACTAAAGATGCATGTCAGTTTTCAGCCAGTGTGGCTGAAAAGTGAAAGTATCGGGAACAGAACCAGTCTAGAGGCTCTGAACTGCCTTTTAAGACTTCATTGTTTTTATAGTAGCTTTAAATAATGGGCTACTATAAAAGGGCTGCTTGGAGATAGTTTGAAAATTTTCTTCAAACTATCTCCAAACACAGCCCTACGTAAGCTCAGCCAACTCTTCTCTGCTCTATTCTCTATCCTGCCAGGCTCTCTGCTTCTCCAAATCACTTCCTGCAGCCAGGCTGAGACCCTGTCACAACTGACTCCTCAACTGTTTTTTCCAACGCTTATATAGCCCCATAATTTGGATACTGGCCATCCCTTTAAGAAGAAGTCAGAGCCATCCCTTTAAGGGCTCTCTTAAATCTCTTAAAGGGACCCAACATATCTCCTTTTTTTGCTTTAGTTTTTTTATAGAAGAAATACAGTTAGAAAGACAGCTTGTTACATAACCTAGACCATATTCCTCAAGCCCAAAATCAATTTTTTTCTTTAAGGCAATAGGATTCTTAAGAGTATGATCATGAATTTTGGTCAATATCTTGATTAATGTCTTGAGTAGTGTCCATCTCATGTTGCAGCCAGGGTAGCTTTCTTTCGGCTTGTCCTTGGTCCACCAGGTCCCACTATGGGACCCTTTGTCTTTGGTTCATAGGAACTTAAATAAATTTTATAGGCAATAGAGGACTTAGGTTTGGGAATATAACAGATGCTTAGGAGTAAAATATTTACATAAAGTAAATAAACAACACTTACTTTGGTCCTAAATACAAGTGGACCCATTCTATCTAGGGCGGAAATACAAAGGAGGAAGTACAATAATTCTATCTATGGGGACAATACAAAGAAGGAACTATAATTATATCTATAGGGGGAAATTCAAAGACAGAACTATAACAATTCTACCTATGGTACTAAAATAAAGAAAAAACTATAATACAATATGTCAATCAATCTCTAGACCAGAACAAAATTTGTTGGGTGACACAATGGAAGAATTATAATGCATCTTTTAACTAGTCCCTGAACCCAGAACATAGTCCATCACAGAATGTCCAATTGTTGTACAATGACATGACGGACTGTAGCCATATGTAGATCTCTTAAATCTTTTAAAAGAGATTCAACTGATGCAGACTAAAGATTATTGTGCAACTGACAAAAATTAAACCAGAGAAATCAGTTTCCATAAACTTATTTTCCTGTTTATTTACTCAGGGGTTTCTTGAACAAAAGAGAATTTCCCTAACAAGTTTTTGATTTCTTATCAAAGATCAGAAGAAATATAAACATGTTGGTTTGATCACTTGATCACTTTATCCCTTTATTCATTGATTTGCTCGAGTGGGCAGCAGTAATTAGTTGGTTTAGCCTAATGCTAAATAGCCAAAGAACTAGGCTTCTTACTTACTTTATAGATCACATACCCAAACCCACTGAAGTAATTAACACATCAGCTCACTCAGACTAGAAGGAAAATTCTCTTAGACTCTCAATCTGCAGTGCTTTCCGTTCCCTTGTCTACAGTAATTGCTGATGTGTTGCTCTATTTATTCTGAGTTCACGTGTTTTATACCTATAGTGCCAGTTTGTATGGAGTCTCAAAATTATCTTCGACTCTTGGTAACATAAAGTGTCATAAACTACAGTAATAGGAAAGATAAGATTCTAAATGATCAATTTTTCTACTTTATAGAATGGAGTAGTGAAAGACAGCTTCAAATTCTGTCTGAGAATGTTTGGATAATGTCAATAACCTCCAGAAGGCTTTGATGATTCTTTCCAAAACAGAAGACATTTTTCTTAAGAATTTACTAAAGGGAAGCTAACAATTTAACTGAACTTTCATGGGAAGGTAAAAATTAAATAAATAAATCAAACTTAGATAAATAATAGCAACTAAAGTGAATTTATTGATTTATTAATGTAACTTGTTCAAAAGAAGGCCTGGCTTCAAAAAAGCACTCAAGATATCTTCAAAGTTTTATAATTCTCTTTCTCAATCTGTATCTTTTTTCTATTCTCCATGGTGGTTTCGTTCTTATGCAAGTTTTCTGTGCAACAGTTAGTTGGTACTTCAGCAGGATTACTGTTGATTTTTTCTATTAATTTGCAATATAATGTATGTACATTAATTTGTAATATATACATACACACAAATATATTATTTACATCATTTAAAGCTACTATAAAAGCAATGAACATGTGGACTAAATATATTCACACTGAAGATTATGAATTATAGATGTAAGATATTATATGATGAGTCTTTTGGAAGAAAATTCATTACTTGAACAGTGTGGCTTAAGATATTGACATCTTATTATAAATTTCTGATGAAAAGTGAGCATTAGTGTCAAGGTGAGTATTGGTTACAAGTTGAATACTGTTAGAGCATACATTTAATGTTAATACTTCTGAATAATTTTGATAAGGCTACATTTATTAAAACATTTAGAGAATTGGGTAACTATACCAAAATGCCCGTCCCACTGTACTATTGCTCGTCTCATTCAAAGACTAGGGCAAAAGTATCAGTAGTTATTGATGTGAAATTTTGTAGATGCTATAAATATTTAGATGTTTTTATTATATTTCTGAGTGCTTAAAGTAAACTTGATTTGCGAATCTTAAATGTACAAAAGAACGTTCGGAAGAGAGAAGTAAAGTGGTTGTGATCACCAGAAGTCTGTGTGCATGGATTTCTCAACTTCTCTCCCAGAATATGTTATATCAATCTGATACAGTGATAAACATCTTTGTATTGCTGTGTGTTAAAGAGGGCATTGAATCCTATAATTTTGTTTCCAATGTATCTGGATAATAAAGATAGAAGTTGGATTCCAGATGAGAGAATGTTTCTGTATTTTTTTGTTTATATCTACCTAACAAATTTAAAATTTACCTTATGACACTGAAAAATCTGAATATAGGGCAATAGAATTAGAAGAGTTGAAATCAAAAAGAATCCTGTGATATCTTTTTAATCATAACTTTCAAAGAACTAGATCTGACTTATAAGTAATAATTCATCATACCCAGGGATTTTTTGGAGGGTGTATAATACAGATTTGTGGAGAAAAGATAATATCTAAAATGATCCTTCATGATCACAGAACAGTTGAGTATATTCTCTACCTCTAAGTGAGCTCTACAAGAAATACTATATAATCTCTTATATAAAGCTAAGAAACTAAAATTGGAAGCAGAAGAACATTTAAAGAAATAAATTGCAGGAAGGATGGAAAGGAGGTAATAGGGTCTCACAGATGGCAATCTTGAACATGAAGAGGAAATAAGCATGGAACTTTAAATGCAAAACCTAAGGTAACCTGATGCAAAAAATACATGCAGTAATTAGCAAAAAGTGGAAAACAGAAATTGATCACTACTTAGAAGGTCAGCACCAAAACACAAAAGAAGAAAACAAGAACAAAATAAAGGAGAAATGCCATTTTCAAAAGCTCTACAAATACTCATTGAAAAATGACAATAGATTTTGTCAGTAATTTCTCTAAGTGTCAATAGTACACAATTGCCCTCCATTCAATCTCTGGAATCACATGGCATTATGGGCATTGTCCGGTCAGTTTCACAGACCTCTGAGCACCAAAGTGTGTGATCCTAGAAGTCATTGATCACAACAGCAGTGACTTGGATAAAACCCAGCACCACAGACCATACACATTACTATGTCCACAGGTCCTAGTATAGAACATCAAACCAGAAGTGAAAATCACTGGAGAGGTCCTTGATTACTTGTTCCCTAAACACTGTTTGATAGGTACTCCCAGAGATGAGGAGAGCAGGTAAATGGAAACATCTGCAAAGAGCACATAGAGAGATCAAGCTGTCAAGGCACCAAATCATCCGGGTAGATCAATGTCTAGTCTGAAAACTATGTGGCCTTCTTAGGAGGGGGTGCAGATTGTCCTCTGGGCCAGATAGCCCCTTAAGCTTCGCACTCACGCCTGCAGTCTTCTGGCATATAAAGGGCCCAGATCCACAACTATTGGAGCAATCAGCTGCATATGTGGCTGTGCAACACCTCTAAGTTTTACTGTACTGACAGCCCAGTAGAAGGAAAGCAAATTCCATGAGAAAGTTGCATTGAAGCCCATCAAGCTCAATGAGAGAAACAGTTCACAGAAGGCTCACCCAACACCAATCCATTCAGAAGAATCTTCAGTGACTTTAACAACATCATTTGTGTTGGAGATGGATTTTCTAGTAATGCATTTGCTATTTTGTTCTAACAAGCAAAATAAACTAAATTTGTTTGTGTCTGCTAAATGAAGACATGGTGGGAGTGGGGGTAGATAGGAACCGGGACATTGCTCGGGAAGTTTGTATTGTTGATGGGATCGAAAAAACTTGTAATCTTTATAATACAACAATGTATAAACTCTTTTGTAAAGGATAATATTTAATTAAAACAACAGATACAATATTAGCTAGGGGATAAAAGTATGCTTATCATCACTTTTTCAGAAAACTGCAAATCAAAACAAGGAGATATGATCTCACATCAATGGAAATGACCTATATCATGAAGACTAGAAACATCCAGTGTTGGTGGGTATGCCACGAAAAAGCAACGTCATTTACTTCTGGTTGGAATATTTTCTAGGTCAGGCAATGAAAAGCGTACGGAGTTTAAAAGGAATTAGATACACAGATAATTCATATTACCCAGTAATTCTAATACCAATAACATAAGACCATTAATTCAAACAGATAATTTTATTTTGTTTAGTTTGGCAGTCACATCTAGCAGTGCTCAGGGATTGTTGGGCTCTGAGCTTCTAGCCTTAGGGTCCAGCATTTTCCTACCCCCAAGACCATAAGGTTACCCAAAACATCTGTGCTTACTTGAGCTAAGGTGAGGCAGAATGTGCCTGGTCTTCTGACCTCTGAACACAGGGATATGTAAATCAATGATTGTTACCTTGCAAATGTTACCTTGTAAATGCTAAATCTGTGATTGTCACTTGTTCCTCTGATACAATGGGCCAGGAGCTTTGCAAATACCCTGTGATGTGTGCTTGAACCCCCTCCACCAAATATTCTATAAAAGGCTTAAACTGTGTCCAGTAAATCAAATTATGCTATCCAGAACTCCCTGCTGCATAGGTGTCATTCTTTCTTTTTTCTTTCTTTCTTTCTTTCTTTCTTTCTTTCTTTCTTTCTTTCTTTCTTTTTCTTTTTCTTTCTTTCTTTCTTTCTTTCTTTCTTTCTTTCTTTCTTTCTTTCTTTCTTTCTTTCTTTCTTTCTTTCTTTCTTCTCTCTTTCTCTCTTTCTCTCTCTCTCTCTCTCTTTCCTTCTTTCCTTCTTTCCTTCTTTCCTTCTTTCCTTCTCTCTTTCTCTCTTTCTCTCTTTCTCTCTTTCTCTCTTTCTCTCTTTCTCTCTCTTTCTTTTCTTTCTTTCTTTCTTTCTTTCTTTCTTTCTTTCTTTCTTTCTTTCTTTCTTTCTTTCTTTCTTTCTTTCTTTCTTTCTTTCTTTCTTTCTCTTTCTTTCTTTCTTTCTTTCTTTCTTTTCTTTCTTCCTCTCTCTCTTTCTCTCTCTCTTTCTCTCTCTCTCTTTCTCTCTCTCTCTTTCTCTCTCTCTTTCTCTCTCTCTTCTCTCTCTCTTTCTCTCTCTCTCTTTTTTTTTGCTTTTTTGGGTCACACCGGCAGTGCTCAGGGGTTTCTCCTGGCTCTGCACTCAGGAATTACTCCTGGCGGTGCTCGGGGGACCATATGGGATGCCAGGGATCGAACCCAGGCCGGCACAGGCCTGCCGCATGCAAGACAAATGCCCTACCCGCTGGGCTATCGCTCGGCCCCTCTCTCTCTCTTTCTTTTTCTCTCTTTCTTTCTCTCTTTCTTTCTCTCTTTCTTTCTCTCTTCTTTCTCTCTTCTCTCTCTCTCTTTCTCTCTCTCTTTCTTTCTCTTTTCTCTCTCTCTTTTCTTTCTCTCTTTCTTTCTTTCTTTTTTCTTTCTTTCTTTCTTTCTTTCTTTCTTTCTTTCTTTCTTTCTTTCTTTCTTTCTTTCTTTCTTTCTTTCTTTCTTTCTTTCTTTCTTTCTCTCTCTCTCTCTCTCTCTCTCTCTTTCTTCTCTCTTTCTTTCTTTCTTTCTTTTTCTTTCTTTCTTTCTTTCTTTCTTTCTTTCTTTCTTTCTTTCTTTCTTTTTCTTTCTTTCTTTCTTTCTTTCTTTCCTTTCTTAGCAGTAGCAGTGGCAAGGTAGAGTTTCTCCCAAGTCCATCCATCTCCCTTTTCTGCAGGGATGAAGTCCGGCAAGATCTAGGTCTTCCTCATTTGTGCCAGAAGGGGTGGGGGAGGGCTTCTGGCCAGTACCCCGACAAAGGGATTACCCCTGATTCTGTACTCAGGTATTTTAGCAGCTTTTGGGGACTATATGTGCTACCAGGCATCAAACTCTGGTATTACTGTCTCGACAGAAAATTAACAAAGACAATGTTCATTTTATTTATTGCAAATAAAAAGTGAAGATTTGAATTATCCATAACATATTCATATACAAAATTGCCAAAGAGATACATTTTGTATCTTATTTTAAACAATTGTCTCTATGTAAAATCCCTCAGATAAAAGTGACCCCATTTATTCCAGAGATCTTGGTACAGATCATGGGTTTCTAAGTCAGTAATTTCTGTAGAAACTGTCTTTTATTTATGAATGAGTATATAAACTGACTAAATCTTAACCTAGAGGAAGTCTTATATTATTATTATTATTTGCTTTTTTGGGTCACACCCGGCAATGCTCAGGGGTTACTCCTGGCTCTGCACTCAGTAATTACTCCTGGCAGTGCTCGGGGGGACCATACGGGATGCCGGGGATCGACCTTGGGCTGGCACAGGCCGGCCGCATGCAAGGCAAACACCCTACCTGCTGGACTATCGTTCCGGCCCCGGAAAGTCTTATATTATGGCTTGACTTTTTTCTTTCCTTTAAATAGTTAAACTAGAGTCATTAGCCTTCAAATTTTATTGTTGACGGCCTTGTCTGATGAAGGAAGGTAGATTAAAATAAGAGGAAGAGTTAACAAAACAGAGCAGAGGGGCAGAATGGATGTGACTTTTTGATGATATGAGTTAAGGCCCAGACAGGATTGCACCAAAGCCTACCTTATCTCTGAAATTCCAATTATTGTAAGATATTAAATTTCTTTAATATTTAAACCAATTTGACTTAGTGTTTTCTGTTACTTTCAGAAGAACACAATAACTGATACACTATCTCACATATTGAACTGTAAAAATAAATGAGAAAAGGTTTATAATGTACCTAAAAAGTGCTCAGAATGTGGCTTTTTTTTAGTTAAACAAGTTGGGCTTTAAAATTCATCTGTCAACATATTTCATTTGCATTATGAACTAGCTTCTATCAACTGCCTATTCATAGTCCTTCCATTCTTACTCACTTTTATACCCACAGCCTATTGTTTCATAAATGGCATTTTTTCGATATTCAACTATTTTATCTTTTATTATGTGTTGTTAAAATTGTATCTAAAATAAAGACAGCAAAAAGCTTTATTTAGGTCACTGAATTTACTTTTCTGATTTATAACATGTATCAATAATTCTGTTACAATTCTTACATTTGGCTAGAAATTATTTCTATAGAGAAAAGCTTTGTTTATATATACAATCATAGAGGGAACAAAACAACAGATAATTGATTATATATTTTTGATAAAAATTTTTTTCTCATGATCATATTTTTTATTCAACAAAGGTAGAAACAGTGTGGCATTACTTATTCAAATCAAGTCGCATAGACTAAATGCTAAATATAATCTCATATGAAAACTTTACAGAAGCATAGCCTAGTGGGAAGTTATTTTCCTTTTTTCTTTCCTAACACACAAATACATAAGATAAAATATAAACAGCACAATGAGAAACTCAGGAATATCAAAAGAATCATGTCCTAAACTAAATATACCTAAGATAATATTTAAGACAGTTAATAAAAGCACTCATTAGCAGCCTTCAACACAAATTTCTATGAGTTACAAAAAAATCATTTAGAAAAACATGATACATGCTGCTAAATAAAATATTGAAAATACCATTTTAATGATAGAACAAAAACACTTAGCTTGTTCACTCAAACACGAATGTTTAATCCCCCCTCAATTCTTTAAATCTCTGATCTCCTTTGGGAACGACGTAACTTCAGGGCTCAATTTGTATGGTAGCTTAATGATTAAAGATGAAAAAGTCTTTGCTATGCATCTGATTTTTTATATATGCCTTGTTTTACTGCAAATCCTATTAAAAAAAAACCCTGCTTTTAGCTGCTGTAATTGGATCCAGTACTTTATAGTTCAAAAAAATGTGACTTCCCTTTTTTGAATATTTATTACTAAGACGATGACACCCGGAAAAATGTTTACATACACTCTCTAGGAAACTGCGCTTTGAAATAAAATGTACAAATTATCTCTTTGCAAATTGTATATTTGTATATGTTAAGGATAACACAAAAAATTTGTCGTCATGTTTGTATTTACTACATTGTTTTTTGCTAACTTTCTGTCAATACAGGAATATCAAATCTGAAGGTCAAAAATAAATAATTTAATACTGACCTTCATGGTGTATGTTTTATGTCCCTCTGTCCTCAAATAGCCTGTTTTAATCATATATATCTAAGATATATATGAATGCAAGCCAATAAAGTGTTGAAAAGTACAGTGTGGAGAGTATAAGGGAACATTTGCCCTGATTTTGTTCACTATGAGCACCAAAGTTTTAAATTTGCAATAATTTCTTGGCAAACCTTTGTCCAGAAGATGAAAATAAAATTTGCTTGAAATTGCTGAACCCTAATTGAATGAGAAATATGTGTCTCTCATATTGTACCAAAAAATAAACCATATTGGGGCCTGAGCTATAGCACAGCAGGTACGGCATTTGCCTGGCACGTGGTCAACCCAGGTTAGATCCCCAGCACCCCATATGGTCCTCAAGCACCGCCAGGAGTAATTCCTGATGAAGAGCCAGGAGTAACCCTTGAGCATTGCTGGGTGTGACCAATAAGCAAAAAAAAAGAGGTCATATTCTGTGATATTGGAAAGATAATTCTGAAGCAAGTTTCTACTCTGTATGGTATTTGAGGTCAACCCTGACATATACAAGACAAACCTATAATATTTGTCTGACTTGGTGTCTCCATATATATATATATATATATATATATATATATATATATATATACACATACATATATATGTATATATGTACATATATACATATATATATATATACATACATATGTATATATGTATATGTATATATATATATGTGTGTGTATATATATGTAATATATATATGCTTTACTGCCCTTACTCCAATTCCTCTTGTTTTTTGGAGTATAAACACATCCTTACTGTTTCATATATATTATTAACTTATCCATTCTATTTTCTCCACTTGGGCAAAGTTGAGAATCAATTATAACTTTCCTTGTTTATAAATATATGGAAATAAATTCTTGTTTTTAAATATTGGTTGTTAACAATTCAACCAGACAATGAATACAAAGAATAAATTAACGACAGCATTTTTCAGACATCAAAATAACAATTATTATATTTATAAGATGACTTTATGTTTTTTAACATCAGAGAAGATTTAAAAAAGTCACACTCAGCACAGTCTGCGATACCCTGGGTAACATTACATTCTCAAATTCTTCAAGATTCCTAAAATCTTTACAAGCCTTGTGTATATTTTCTTTGGGATACCTCATCTAGTAGATAACTTGAGATAGCTTTGAGATATCTCAACTTAGTACGTCAACTTAGTATCTGATAATACTCAACTTAGTATCACCCAAGGAAAATAGAGGAAAATAGAAATTATTTAAATTTATTTGTTATCATTAAAATTGCAACTTTTAAATAAAATTTTGGCATCTTGATTCTTCCGTCATGAAATTCACAATATCCTGTCATTCATAGATGATTATGATAAGCTTAAAAGCATATTAGTATGACGTAAATTACTTAAATTTGTTTTTCTCATTTGTATTTTGGAAAAGTTTAATTTTTTGTAAAACCTATAACATAAAGTTTGCATTTTGCAAAGGATCAAAACAAGATATTCAATAGTCATATATATTTAAAAAATATACATTGAGTAAAGTGTACCAGTAGATTTCATACAGCAAAATGTATTCATTGATGTGGTATATGATTGGAAATAATTTTTAAGAACTTCCCTCTTGTTGAGCTTTAATGTATCATGGTTATTACTTTTCTCTCTCTTCCATATGCATTATGTATCAAGCTTAATTTTCTTCCTTTACTTTATGTGCAGAAACAGACTACAAAAATTTTATTTTAAACTTATATTGGGTACTTGCCTTATGGTTATATATATTTGTAGATATACACCTCTAAGGATAAATATTTGTAGATATAATCCTCATAAGACACTTTGAAGTGTAGAAATACTTCTAGGACATAAAGTTTGAGAACAAGTTTAAATTATTATGTAATATTGTACTATGCATGAATTTTGAATGCACACATACATACCTACGTTTATAGATATGTATATGAATCTAGAAAGAAAATCATTTTGTGTAGTATACTTTAAGAATTAATCTGATAATTCTCTATTTTAAGTGAATAGAGCTGAAGAGAATATAGGAATTTAGAGAAATTCTGTTTATACTAAAACATTTCCTAAATTTTTTCTTTAGTAGAGTTGCAAAGCAATTTAAATAAATTTTATTATAAAATATTTTCTTAAGGAGAACATTAATTTTTATTGGGATAGAACATAATATTATAAATCTCCATGTCACTTCCTGATAATTTTATTGTTACGTATGTTATTATTTATTAGCAAGATCACAGAATATTTTGAAGCTGTTTTTTTATTTCATTTATTATTATTATTATTATTATTAATAATAATAAGACAGACATGGGGCAGAGCTGCTACTGGCTCTCACTGTGCCCAGCCGCTCATGAGGTGCCCGGGAGGGATGGCAGATTCTAGCCCTGGCCCGCCACCCCAGCAGAGCCTCACAACAAGCCAGACGACCCCCACTCCATGAGGACCCTCCATTTTCCACATCCGGACTTCCCCCCTAGTCAGAACTCCACCCAGCAGACCAGCCTATCACAGCCCGGCTTGCATGGTCGCAAGCGGCCACGCTGTTCATCAATAAATGCTGGATTTATTGATGAACCGCTGGCAGCACCAGAGTATGCTACCTGCCGGCAGAGCCTGGCAAGCTACCCGTGTCGTGTTTTGATATGCCAGATGATATCGCTATCTTCGCGTTAATCATCTATTTGCTAGAGCGGGCACCAGTAATATCTCCATATGTCCTGTCTCATGCTAGTAGAACCCAAAGGCATCTGCTTGCTTGAGGAACATAGAGAGCCTCAAACCATTATATTAGGTCACAGGAATGACCTAATATAAATGTTACTGGTATTTGGCATATCAAATACTACACGAGCAGCTTGCCAGGCTTGCCGTGCGGGTGGCATACTGTTGTAGTCACCTCTAAATAAAGCATTTATTGATGAACCGCGCCGTGGCCGCAGCTGCACAAACTGGGCTGTAATAGTCTGGTCTGCTGGGTGGAGTTGTGATGGGAGGGAAGTCTGTATGTGAAAAATGGCTGGCCTCATGGAGTAGGGGAGGGTGGTCTGGCTTGTTGTGAGGATCTGCTGGGGTGGCAGGCCGGGGCTAGAACCCGCCATGCCTTCCGGGCACCTCACGAGCAGCTGGGCACAGGGAGAGGAATTAGCAGCTCTGCCCCATGTCTGAGAGTCTCTGGTTCAGCATATCTGGGCCGGATTAAAAAAAAACTGCTGCAGGGTGGCTGTTGATCCGGGCTGTGCTAGTGTGGTCTGCTGGGTGGAGTTGTGACAAAGGGAAGTCGGATGTGGAAAATGGCGGGTTCCATGGAGTAGAGGAGGGTGGTCTGGCTTGTTGTGAGGATCTGCTGGGGTGGCAGGCCAGGGCTAGAATTTAATATGCCAGATATCAGTAACAATTATAGACCTCATTCCCATGACCTGATGGAATGGTTTGAGGCTCTTTATGTTCCTGGAGCAAGCAGGTGCCGTTGGGCTCTACTTGCATGAGGCAGGTCATATGGAGATGTTACATGGTGTCCGCTCAAACAAATCGATGATGAACGGGAAGACAGTGATACAGACAGTGATTATTATTATTTTTATTACATTTATTAAGGAATTCAGTATAATCCAACACTGTTCTCTTCAAAATTTCTTTCTCTCTCTAAATTGGTAGATCTATTATCATTGTCCATATCAAATGGATTTAAAATAATCTTTATTCATTGTTGCTTAAACTATGATATTTATACCCATCCAGATTTTCTGTGCTGGGGATCAAATACAGGTAAGTAACCTTTAAGGTAAGCAGTTTGCTCACTTTGCTCACTGTAGTACTGTTCTGACCCTATTTTTCATTTTAAAATAATTAAATATTTTAAATTTTATTATTGCTTTAGTGACATGATTCTACTAATGTCAAGTAACATAGAAGTTACATATATAAATATATAAATATATATATACATATATATATATATATAAGTTAAGCTAATATATATGGAATTGACGTATAAAATTATTCTGTACTTTGGTGATGGAGGTGCACACTAGCACCATCAAAGTGCCCAAAACCCTGAAAACTCTCCAGATGTTACTTCTGGTTCAATCTTTATCCTCCCACTGCTTTTTAACCAGCTTTGTTATCCCAGGTCAAGGATCTGTCATTGTTCAATGAAGTCTACTTCACTTTTATCTTATTTCACTTATTTCCATGTCTATTTTTAATTATACCAATATATTCACTCATATCATCAAACTTTGTTTAGAAATTTATTCTTTTTGCAGTATCACTTTGTATCACTTGTATCACTTGTCTTCCCATTGTTCATCAATTTGCTTGAGTAGGTACCAGTTATGTCTCCATTCATTGGGAATGAGGTCCATTGTTGTTACTGTTTTTGGCATATTGAATACACCACAGGTAGCTTGCCAGGCTCTGGATTCATCCCAGGGGGCCAAGTCTTTTACTTAATCTCAATTCAGTCTCACAACTCCAGGTAAGAGGCAGGTATGTAGTCATTTAATTTCAGATATAAAAAAATTGGTTAACAACCGAAAAAGCATTTAAACCAGAAAAAGAATGGTTTAAATGGGCCAAATCCAAAGGCATCACTATCCCATCTCATATTCCCCTCATGTCTTAAGAAGGCATACTCACAAGACACCTAAAACTAAGCAATGACATGGAAAGAAAAGCTCATAGCTTTATATTAAAAATATTTTAGACCAGCATGCTTGTGTAATTCTCTTTTTAAGAATTAAAAGAGCATACTGATTTACTTAATTATTATATTACAAAGCTCTACTGCTCAAAATATGAAATTAATTTGGTTGTTTTTATTGTTGTTATATCATACCCTGCTTCTTGCTTCAGCCTATAGCTTAAGCAATAGGTCAATCAAGATGGGTCAATCAATCAACTAGGTTCTCCTTACATCTACTAATGTCTCTTTGCACATACTGAGTAGGGGCTTCAACTTGAGTTCTTTCTTTACTAATTGACAATATATGATTACTATTATTGTTCATTCTAATGTGATGTATCTTTTGTCAATTATACTTCAAAGTTATAGAAAAGAAGAAAAAAATAAGTAAACTCAAAAGTCACTGCTTTTGAATTTAGCAGAATTAAGGACATCTCTCTGCTTTGATCTTAAGTTCTATATTATGGGGTTTCAGTTGTGAACCTTGTCTCCTGAACTATCTTTTATTTTCTTTTGCTATTACTTTTGAGATTTTATGACATGAAATTTCACTATTCAATATTTGGGTGAGATGATGCTTTCCCCATTAATCTAAAAGCTGTGATTTTGCTGATAAAAATTAAAGAGGAAATACTGATGACTCAATTTGCTCAGTGTTCCAATAATATAAATTAATAATATACTTAAAACTTGGGTTCAATTTTAAGTCAACTTTATTTTCTTACTTATTGTTTAAATCTAGAAATGACTTACTTCTATTTACTGTAGAACTTGCATTGTCTATGATTCCTGGGTTAAATGTAATCATTGAATTGGTATTCTGGTAACATCAATTTCATCTATTGGCCAGTATTATGAGAGTTGGTGGGATAAATAAATTCCAATATTCTTTGGGAAGAGAATACTTCTCGTTTGGAATATTAACCAAGCAAGATTTATTTTATTATGCCCAAACCAGAAGTCAACTGTATAGCATTAAACATCTTCCATCAGTATGTATAGCAAAGATACAACTAATTTTTTGAAAATATTTGTGAGCTTAACATATGTACATGTATGCATGCACAATGTTAATTATCTATATATTTATCTAATATCTATAATAGTTGCCTTTGAATTTATAGCACTAAAATTTATATATCAATAAAAATCAAGGTTATGATATCAAATATGTTATAATTTATTTTGGGATGTTTATACACTTTCAATATATAAGAAAATATTTTGATGAAAAATAATATGAGCTACTTTTCTAAGGTTGAAAGTTAAAATTCTGTACAGTATTTTAAATGCAAACTGATCTTGAAGTTATGGAACTACTCTAAACAGATTTAATGTGCTTACTCTTTTAACGTGATAAGGGCATTATATATTTTGTGAAATAAATGTGGAATAACTTTAAAAATAAACATACACAGTCCATTTACAACACTCCAGTGAAATACATGGGTGTTTCACTACATGTTTCACTGACAAAAAATAATCACATAAATCTTCCACACACAGCTGCAATTTAGTGAAATATGCAGTTTTCTGTTTTCTATTACTGTATACAGTATAAATTCTTCTGCTGCAAGACAGATTGTGACAAATTTGCAAACAGCATCTGTATTCATACATTTGAAACATTAATTTATTCAGCAATAAAAACTTTGATTTCCCAAAAAGAGAGTCATGTCTGAGAACTAATGCCTATTTTTGAGACTTAACTGAGTTTTCAATGTTAGTCATTTTCTCATGAGTTACGTGCTCCCATGGAAAAATATACAACTTAACAGCAAGTACAGAGAGTTAAAAGGGTCACACAAAACATAAATCTGTATGCCTAGTTTATGTATGTGTATAATTCATATAAATAAATTTTCAACCACCTACACTTTCCATTGTGGAAAATGCTTTTGTTAGTAATGATATCAAAGGAATAACAAGGACTGCTCTATAATATATACACTAAATTAAATACTTCTGCACTACATTTTTTGAAATGATAAATATTGCTATAGGCAGAACGGTGAAACTTCTTAAAACTGAAAAAATAAAATTGATCTCTATTGGCCAGTTATATGGTTTATTTCTAGTTTTGATGTTTTAGTTTTTAAAGAATGATATGAAAGGAAAATAATGTAGTCTTATCAGTGCAATTGTAACTATTTGAGATTATTTTAAAGCATTTCCTTTTTATCATTTAAAATAGCTGCTTTCTTAATAACATCTGATAAATATTTTGACTGTATATAATCTCTTCAATAATTAACCAGCTCAATCAGTCAGTTCTCAAATTTTTATTGCTTGTTAATTTTGTTTTCTCATCCTCTGTATGTTTATTTCTTTCATTCCTAAAATCTCCTTGAGACTATTTGATTTCTTATGATTCAATTTCCTTTTCATTAAATAACAACTTTACAAAGAAACAAGATATTTGATTAGATCATTTGATAGCAATTTTAAGAATGCTTATTACTCTGAGTTTCACAAGACATCACCAGTTTCACCAAGATCTAAGAGACCAGACCTCTTACAGTGTCTTACATGTGTCATCCAAAAGCTAATCCCAATCTGGGGTTTTTTTTATTATGATTTTACCATTATTGCAAGAGTTCTATTTAAACACATGCAAAAATATTTTAAATGACATACTATGAGATTTTTAAAATTCAAACAGCTTCCTCAGCTATTTGAATAGTGACGATCTCAAAATCTGCATCCATGCTGCTTTTTTAATTAAAATTGTACCCAAAGGAAAACAGTATTTAACAGTTTGTGAGCTTATTCTCTCTAGATATTGTGTAGTGAATTGTTTGCTCATACCATAAGGTGTTTTGGTGTCTTGGGCTTTTTGCTTTACTGTTTGATCTTTTCTCTTTCCACTGCTGTTACACTTTTGACCTAATTTAATCGACATAGGATGCAGCATTCACATTGTTTTCTGATTGATTACCTGAACAGGTAGTGAAAAAAAGAAAAAAATATAAAAGGGAAGCCACAGAGCTAGCTAGCTGAGACATTCATTTCAGTCACACCGTGTTGGCAGGGAGGGAGGATCACTCAGAGTGAACCTGAGGAAACTGCTTTGCAGGAAGGCAGCGACTCTGGAGACTGCTCTACCTCCATGTTTATGAATTTCTCATTTTTAATTAATTTCTTCTTTCAAGTCAATACATTTTCATATACTATTGTCTCCAGACTACTTGAAGGGATAAAAAAAATATTAACTGCATCACTGTTGACATATGTGTCATGTGTGTTGGACTATCGACTTCTAACCTTGAGACAATCATAATATAAATATTCCATTTTAATAGTTTTCTTTGATTTCAACTTATGCTAAATATCAAGAAATAAGGGGGGAGAGTTTAGAATTCTTAGTCTAATCCTGTATCTTTTGTTTTTCCAAACTTCTCTATTTTAATCTATTTGTGTATTTCTTTCCTTCATAAGAAAAATTCTAAAATAAATCTTTTTGCATTTGCTTTTTTAAAATGCATACTAATTACTAATAGTAATATTTCAATGCACTATTTAGCCATGTTAATCTTTAAATATACTAGACATGTTTCTATAATATTGTTTTTTTTTTAGAAATAGAACATGATAAATGTTCATTCATTACAGCACTAGTATGATTTACATATATGAAGACCAGAAGTTAACTAAAACATTGCCTAATAATTTTAAATTTAGGCCATTTATTTTATTTAATTAAAAAAAAAACATTTGGCAAACATTTGGTAATGCACCCCACAATCACATTTTATAGTAGAGGAAACTATGTATTAGAAATCATGATTAAATGTTTCTGAAGCGGTGCCACACTGTAGGAAAAATAATTAAGAATCATATCTGCTCAACATCAGGCATTCTCATAGCAGTGCGATAAGTTGAAATCCAGACTTATATACCCAAATTTGTGAACCCAGGTAGTGAAGAGGAATAGGGTCTCTTCATGAGTCAGGTGACCAAGAACAGACTCTGCTAAGATTCCTAGACAAAAAGGACCAAACGATATTTCCTAGTGTATTAATAAATAGAAATTGTAGACTAAATGCAGTCATGTGTCCACTCATGGTTCAAGAATACCCATGAGAAAGAAAGCTTGGAGAGTTGACCAGACACTGCAGATATGGAATAGGCAAAGTGAGGTGTAGACTACCTCTTTGTTTACTGTTTCTCATTAACTATGAGACTATTTAGATGCTAAGTCAATTGGTATTCATTTGGGGATTTTTAGTTACTTGAAAATTAACAGAGGGATGGTTGTCTAAAAGTTTATTTGTACTAAGACTTTTTATCTAATAAAATCAAATGATAATATGAGGGGCATTAATCTTAGCATAAAATGGATTTAAGTTTGAATTCTTCTCTTGCAGCTCTTTAAACTCTGTATACAGTATGAAAATATTGAATCCAGAGTGATAGTACGGTAGGTACAGTGTTTGTCTTGCACTCAGCCAACCTGGGTCCAAAATCTGGCATTCCAGATAGTCCCCCAAGCATGGACATGAGTAATTCCTTTCCTGAGTGCTGAACCAGGAGTCACCCCCTGAACATTGCCTTGTGTGACTAAAAAAAAAGTTAGAAATTTTATTTTAAATGCCTGTTCATTTATAGAGATAGAGTGCTCTTCGATATTTCCAGGGAAGAGTATAAACAAGCATTGAAAGTGATCCTTGGGGGCCGGAGCCGATAGCCCAGCGGGTAGGGCGTTTGCCTTGCATGCAGCCGGCCCATGCAGGCCCGGGTTCGATCCCGGCATTCCATATGGTCCCCGAGCACCGCCGGGAGTTATTCCTGAGTGCAGAGCCAGGAGAAACCCCTGAGCATTGCCGGGTGTGACCCAAAAAGCAAAAAAAAAAAAAAAAATAATAAGTGATCCTTAAGGTTGTATATTTTTCAGACATAAGAACTTCTAAAATTAGAGTGAAATTATGGTACAACTATGTAAATTAAAAGTATGATGGAATTGACTGATTTAAAAGATAAGTATGTGTGAATTATAATTTAAGGAAGCTGTTGTTTAAACATGAAACAACTGATTTAATCGTAATTTAAAATACAGTTTAAATTCAATCTATGAAATAACAATTTGCAATATGGAGAGTCACTTTCCTTATCCCAGAGAGCATTGTTGTTCTGACTGTTAGCTTGTGGTAACAGGATAAAACTGCCTACAGTTTGATTTAAAGCCCTGGAAAAACCCCAAAGTATCAGCTACTTTCAGAGAATTTTGTCATGTACTCATTCGGACCCTAACCAAGCTGTCTTATAGTGCAAAAGAGGTACTGAGCGTGCAGATGCACTCTTTCCTAGTATATTTAGATAATATGCATTCAGCTACTAAATATAAAATAGGAAATAAATTTCAAAATGCAAACCAGTTAAGGTAGATTCTATTCATTGATACAGATATGTTTCTTCTAAAGCTAATCAATTGCATGCTTTATTTCCTAAGTATACTGTGGAGACAACTTAATAAAATATTGCTCATAGTTGTAGAAGTTTATCCATATTAGACTCATATACAGAATCTGTCTTTCCAAATACCTGAAAGTTCCCATATTCACTAGATATCCAGACTTCCCTCTCGTCAGAACTCCACCCAGCAGAAGAGCTGATCACAGCCGGGCTGGCGCAGCCGCTTGAGGCCGTGTTGAGACCAGCGCAGTTCATCAATAAATGCTGGAGATCATATTTGACTACAAGACTATGTCACCTGCATGGGAGAGCCTGACAAGCTACCTGTGTCGTAATTGATATGCCGAATACCAGTAACAATTATAGACCTCATTCCCATGACCTGATGGAATGGTTTGAGGTTCTTTATGTTCCTGAAGCAAGCAGATGCCCTTGGGCTCTACTAGAATGAGACAGGACATATGGAGATGTTACTGGTGCCCACTCGAGCAAATCGATGATGAACGGGATGACAGTGATACAGTGATACAGTGAATGTAATTTTTGATAGCAGCAAGTATTTCATTATTTTGTTCTTGAAAATACTGTTGCATATTCAATTTCATACCCTTTTTAATTTTTCTAATAATAATACAATTTTTCTTTATCTTATTCTAAATCACTGTTCTTTTTCATTAAACTATTTTATATCAGCATGCAAAAATGTTTGCTTTATTATCTGTACTAACAATCCATCCCCATAGTCACCAATTTCTAAATTATTGTTGGTATAGTTTAACTGATTTCTCCCTTATAATTTTCTGCCTTTTAGTCTAATAACAATCCACTGTTGTGGTAATAAAATCATGAAACATGAGACTTCCTGTTGTCTGAGTCAAATATGATTTGCTCTTCCAGATTTTATAACTCAAAATCTTGCTTCTAATAGTACATATTTAAATACATCTCCCATTAATCTCAAACACAAATTGCCTCATCCAGTTTTAAAACATAATATATCCATTCTTTTTTTAGCTTATATTTTCTCATTTACATATGTCTATATTATCATTTACAAATGAAAAACTGCCCATGGAAAATATGGTAAATTCTGATATGCTTCCTTAGATGTCCTTTTGAAATGAATCATTAGCTTCCAATAGCTGTATTTATGAGTGGAAAAGGTGGTGGTCAGATTGCAATGCACTTTGAGGACTGCCCAGCTAAAGAAATCTTTCTTATTTTCAGTCACACTTCTTTTCATGATTCAGTGACATCCAATAACTGAATGACAAGGAGTACAAAAGTATGCTCCCTACTTCTTCAACATAAACCAACTAGGATGGTGGTAAAATGTTCAGGCTATCTTACCAAGTTTGATTTAGCATATATTTGAAATTGCAACCAGCTCCATTTCTTAAACTCCAAATTCCATTTCCTTCTTGCCCATTCAAAAGTTTTATGCTCAAGGCATTTTCTAACAAACTTCCCATGTTTTAATTTCTAACTCAGTCTGCCAATTGTTTACAACTAACTTTTAGTAGAGGTAATACACAACACGTACAATATTTAACTCTATTCTTCCAGTATGGTTTCCACAGATGATATTCACATATTTATTAACTATACTTTATCATTTCATTTTATTAATTGCTTACATTTTGATGTTTACAATCATTCTAGTTCACTCTGATCTTTTTTCTTTTAGATTTTATTGGACTTAGAGCAGAAGGACTGAACCCAAAAACAAAAAAAAGTATTAAAATTTAAATGTATATATATATATACATTTAAATATATATATATATATATAAAGTTTGTACCTTACTTGTGGAACAATTTACTATTAATAGCATAAGTGGTTAACAAAGTAACACTGAATTTTAGAAATAACTAATTTTGGAGTTTTGAGTGTGCTTGTGTGTGATTATTATAAACATTAACTTAAATTTTGGAACATTTATTTGACTGTTTTTTTTAATTATATATACATAGCATGGTGCAGTCAAGATTGCAACAAATTTTGAATTCTGTCTTTAGAAGCATTGCTGGACTGTGCAACTTTCTTTAGCAATCATTGTGTAGAGTAATTCTATGGAATAAATGTGGCTTTAATTTTGTTTCATTTATCTAGTTAGAGCCAAAAACTCTGTTCTTTTACAGTTTATTTCAAAACGTATCATTTCTATGGATAAAATGAAATCAGGGCCAGAAAGATAATACAGTGGTTATGGAACTTGCCTTGTACATGACCTGCATGGACTCAGTCCCCAGCAACTTTTATAGCTCCAAATGTGGATATAAGACAAAACAAAAGAGAACAAAGAAAATGAGAGAAAAAAGGAGAAAGGGATGAATAATAGAATATGTATCAACTAAAATTAGTTCTGAAGAGACAGTTAGCAGGCTGTGTAGTGCAATCTCAGAACGCAGGTGGTCCTGACTTCCTGTGTGGCACTGTAAGGAGCAAACACCAAACTCCAAACTGGGCGAGACCCGAAGTGAAATTCATTTTGTGGCTTCACATCACTGTCTTTGAAATTTGTCATTATTAGGAATAAAAACCCATCAAAGTCATAGACTTTGATGATCAAGGTCACTGATCTGAGTAGATATTTCATCTAACTTTGCAGCCACCAAATGCAAAAAATTAGCTATTTTATTCTAAAACAAGGATATTTAGAATTTAAAATTTTCATTTAAAATTTAAAATGTTGATTTAAAATCTTTATGTAAATTACTACACACAGTTTAAGTGTAAACATATATTGATTCTGATTTGGAGCCACACCCAGTTATGCACAGGCTTACTCCTCACTCTTTGCTCATGGTTCATTCATTCCTGAGGTGTTAGGTGACAGGCTTGTCTAGTTTAGGAGCTTTGCTCACAGCTTACTATTTACATGTTCTTAAGCCAAGGTTCATTCTAGGAGATCTCTCTTCTATGTAAACACTGATAAAGGGTGTGGCAGTTACAGAAGTTACCTTGACTCTGAATAACTTCTGACTTATTATTATACATCTACTAAGACTTCTATGTTATCTAGATTGGGCACAGCTCCTCTTTATACCCACTGCACCCAGCGTGGGACAGTTAGAATTTACCAGAAGACTGCCACCCTGTCTACTTTGAGACTATTGTTTAAAATTATAGGAAGAATCATACTAGTTTGCCCTTAAGTAGGCTAGCATGACACTTTCAGTATAGAAGAGCAAGATACTCAGAATCACCCTGGTGCAGATAACAAATAAGAAGGACCTTGTAGGTACCGTCTAGATTACATGAAGCCCATGAAATTAAGATGCATTACTTTGTGTCAGCACCCCCCTCTCTCCAGTATTTTACATAAGAGATAATCTGAAAAGAACGGATTAGTCCTTGGCATAATCCTTTGTTTATACCTGTAATAGGATGTGGCACCACCCTTCTACACACTTCTACTCTCTAGAAGTTGTTTAGAGTTCTTTGTTTACAGGACCCTCCCTGCCAACAGTTAGGATTACTTTGGTGTATATAAGGGGACTGACTTGAGGCCCCTTCCACTTTTGCTCTTCATTTTGGGTAGGACTCCTCTTGGGTGACATCCTCTCTCGTTGTGGGGAGATTTGGGCTCTCTTGCATGGTCTAAGTTCTGACCAGAGCTAGAGTTTTTTCATTATATTGGATTGCAGTGGTAGAGATTCTGTACTATTAAAAGCCTTTTGGAACTGTGCCAGACTCATGAGTTTTCATCTGTTCCCCGGCAGCCTCGGAGGTATAAGAGAACTTCCATCCTGATACTGATGAGGACCCCAGCTGCTCTTCAACACTAGGGGAACTTGAAGCACCATATCTTGAAAAGGAATCTGGGCAGGAGTGATAGTCCAGCGGGTAGGGTGTTTGCCTTGCATGCGACCGCCCATGGGGCCCGGGTTCGATCGCCGGCATCCCATATGGTCCCCGAGCACCACCAGGAGTAATTCCTGAGTGCAGAGCCAGGAGAACCCCTGAGCATTGCCGGGTGTGATAAAAAAAAGAAAAGAAAGAAAAGAAAAGGGATCAAACTTGGATTGGGCAGGTGCAAGGCAATCTCTAACCAAAGCACTATTAGTCTGACTCTAAATTATGTTTCTTTGGTTTAACCTATCAGAGAAAACCATGGCTTCATAAATTTAATTTAATTCTATCTCATAATGATTACTATTCCATTATACCGAAAGCTGAATGGAAATAATACATTCAACTTCGCTCTAGCTGTAACAATATAAATAATCAAAATATGAATTCATTTTAATAATACATCAAACTCAAAAAGTCAAGGCATTCAAATACGCATTTCAGTCTCTCAAATAAGTCAGTGCTCAAAAGCCGGGGGACTGAGGGTTGAAGTCTCATTTAATGAATCCCCACTTAGAACAGTTTACTTCTGAAATTAGTTTAAGATTTCTACTGAATAAGATCATAATTCATGTTTATTGGAGAAAGACGGAAATGTTTTAACTTCCCTGCCTACAAATTGCTCTCTGAAAAATACTTTCTCTTCCTTACAAGACAAACTAGATGTGACAAAAAAGATTTGGATACTTTGTAGCTAACATTTCATTTCCTCTTGGCAGCTCTTAGAATTCTGTCATTAGGGCTGTCATCATATTGCATTTATTTTATCTTGATATAAAGATACATATTTATATAAAGAAAATTGGAGAGATATTTAGCTGAAGCAGAAAGTCTTCACCAATATAAACCTGAAGCTTATTTTTTAAACTATTAAATTCAGGGAACTATGCAATAAACTTATTCTGATGGATAAGTAAACAGAATAAAAGAAATGAGAATTGTTCTGATCTTTTAAAGTAATATGTAATATTTTTATTTGTCACCAATAAGAAGCATAATTTCCACCTGAATTGTTTTCAAAAAGAATTTTTGAGATCAGAGAGAGAGAGAGAGAGAGAGAGAGAGAGAGAGAGAGAGAGAGAGTAGGTCAGACAAAGCATTTGCTTTGCATGCAGTCAAGGCGAGGTTTCATTTCCAGCACGCCATATGATTCCCCAAACACCATTAGGGAGTGACCCCTGAGCAGTGCTGGATGTGACCCCAAAACAAAACAAGCAAAAAGAGTTTGATTCGGTGAAAAAGTCTTAAATTAGAACAAAATAAATGAGCAGTGGTGAGATGGAAAAAGGTGGTTGGAGAAGGAGGGATGGTAGGATAAAGGTAGGCAGGTAGGAAGAAAAGAATAAAGGAGAAAAGTAGAAATAGGGAAAAGGAAAGAAAAGGGAGAAAGGAAGGAATGAAGCAAGAAGGGAAGGAAGGAAGGAGAGAGATGAAGGTGGAAAAGGTAGCAAAGGCAGAGAAGGAAAAGAAAAAAAAGAGGGATGAAGAGAGAGCAAGAAAGGGGTAAAGAACAGAGGCTGATTTTTTTTACTTTTTCTGTCAGACAGATCCATGTTGCATGGATGGTAGAGGGAACACAGCTTGGCTTAATGGAGTGAGTGACACTTTACTGGGCATTGTGATGGGTACTCAGGTACCTCAGGGTTGTGGCTCTTTGCAGTCCAAGCACCAGAGATAAAGTTAGCAAAACTTAATAGCTTCCAGATTCTGGCTATTGTGAATAATGCTGCTATGAACATAAAAGTAGGGATGGTGTTTCCGCTGGCGTATTTTTGGTTTCCCAGAGTAAATTCCCAGGAGTGGTATGGCTGGGTCAAATGGGAGTTCAATTTCTAGTCTTTGGAGGAATGTCCATATTGTTTTCCAGAAAGGCTGTACCAGCCGGCATTCCCACCAACAATGGATGAGTGTCCCCCTTTTCCCCACACCCACGCCAGCACTTGTTGTTCTTGTTCTTTTGAATATGTGCCAGTCTCTGTGGTGTAAAGTGGTATCTCATTGTTGTTTTGATTTGCATCTCTCTGATGATTAGTGATGATGAGCATTTTTTCATATGTTTTTTGGCCATTCGAATTTCTTCCCTTGCTGAAGTTTCTGTTCATTTCTTCTCCCCCATTTTTTTGATGGGGGTTGTTTGTTTTCTTCTTGTAAAGTTCTACCAGGAAGCAACCCGAAAGTGCCCGAAAATAGATGACTGGATAAAAAGCTTTGGTACATCTACACAATGGAATACTATGCAGCTGTTAGGAAAAATGAAGTTATAAAATTTGCCTACAAATGGATGGACATGGAGAAGATTATGTTGAGCGAAATTAGCCAGAAGGAGAGAGACAGTTACAGAATGACTGCATTTATCTGCATAACATAAATATATAGGTACATATTATGATACCAATATCCAAGGTCAAGTGAAACATACATCAGGAGGTCCTGTCAAAGGTGGAAATTATCACAAACGTGTGGGAGTCAGAGGCTAGGTAAGACAGAAAATGGAACAGTGTGCTAACAATTGTGAGGGTACTAATGCCAACCTAGAACTGAGCATGAAATAGAGGCAAAAGGATACACATGACAACCCTTTAATGTATGTTCTGTAATCCATAGTCTGGAGAGGAAGGAAAAGAGAAAGATAGAGAAATGGAAAGAAATAAAGAACCTGCCATGGAGGAGGGCTGGGTGGAGGGGGAGGGAACCGGGACGTTGGTGGTGGGAGATGGGCACTGGTGGCGTGGATGGGTGCTGCTACACTGTATGACCAAAACCCAAATATGAACTTTTTAATTGTATATCTTTGTAATTGTAAAAAATAAAAAAATTAAAAAAAACTTAATAGCTGACCCTCTTTTCCTGAATTGTCAGCGTGAAAGAGAATTGTTTCATCCAAAAGCATATCACATTCTGGGCAGCAACTTGTCTTGTTTCCCTGTGGGCACTAATCTGGCACTCGCTCTAAATTTTTGTGTACTGCCCTTTATTCAATAGGAATCCTTAATTTCAAAGTTATCAGATATAACTTTCTTATTACAGACTGTGCTCTTTTGTCTAGCTTCAGCACAGTTCACTTTATTTGGGAGTTTCTTATATTTGTACTTTAATCTCTCGTAAATGGATGTTTAATATTTTCAAGCTTCATCTTTGTAAAATATGGGCTAAGAATGCAGTAATTTTCTGCTCTCCCAGTAGGACATTTTCCCCAAAACTGCCTCGTGTTTTCAACATTGTCTGGTAGTATTATCCTTATCATATATCATGTTCTCATGAATACATGGATGCACGGATCTTAGTTTTAAATCATTTCTTTACTTATAATATTTTTAAATATTTGGAAGTAATCATATGTCAGCTGCATATGTCTAGGTTTTATTTTATTTTATTTTTTTTTTTTTTTTTGCTTTTTGGGTCACACCCGCGATGCTCAGGGGTTACTCCTGGCTCTGCACTCAGGAATCACTCCCTGGCGGTGCTCAGGGGACCATATGGGATGCCGGGAATCGAACCCGGGCCGACACAGGCCGGCTAGCGGGCAAGGCAAACGCCCTACCCACTGGGCTATCGCTCCGCCCCCTTATATGTCTAGGTTTTATACTGAAAAGAAAAATTTGCAAAAGTTTTTTTTTCAGTATACTTAAAAAAATTGGTGATATTTTAAGACTAGGAAAGTCAAACAAATATTTAATGTATAAGCTAATTATTGAATTATAGCACTTTATTGATCCACTAATTATTTATTTTAACAGTATTTTATAAAATAAAATATGTATATACTTAAGTGAAAAATCTCATCTTATTTAATACACAATATGAGTCATTTAGTCTTAGGTGATTTTTTTGGGGGATATTTATGCCAGTTTGATTTTACAAATCAGTTTATTGAGAAATGCTTATTTCCCAAGAAAAATAATTATGAGAGATTAATTTTTAAAAAATCAATTTTAACCAGCTTTACATTACTAGTGACATGCTAGTGCGACTTCTGTTTTCACTATTCTCTGTAAAAGATTCTCGTGTTTTATGATTCTCATTGTTTTTCCCGTAAAAATGAAATTAAGATGCCATTGCAAGACAATGCAACAATGAACAGGAAGTATAAATTATAAGTCAAAAAATAGTAATCTTAGTGATAACAGCTCTAGTGATCTGCTTCATTCTTTCTTTATTGCACTATCACTGGTTTCAGTCCTCTGTGCATCAGCTCAGGGCAGGAGCCTGTAAAGGAGAAAGGCAGTTTCAATAGCAGCACTTTCTCTTTAAGAACTGAGTGTGATCTCCTGCAAGCTTGAGAGATCAGATATTTGATTGATTTCCTTACTTTTTGCCAGCATTACAGAATTATATTATCAGTTTATTTTTTAACTGCATACTTTTTGTCTTAAGATAATTAGGTAAAATTTGGTGATATAGTGTCACACATTTGTAAAACTGTTTAAAATACTATTATTATAACCCTTTTGTTTTTGTTTTCAAGATAGTTTAGGTGCTGAAGAATGAAACCATTTATCACCTTTTCTTCTTTCTTTCATTAAGTCCAGAGTTCTGTTACTCAGTGGATTATTATAAATATGTTTGTTAACCATAATTTTATGTAAACTGTAACAACTATGTTAGTCCTTCAAATATAAGTTTAAATTGTCTTTGAGAATGTGTTATGATAGTAATAGTAAGTATAACCTTTTATATACAAATTCATTGTATTTCTACTGTGAATTTCTGGGGACCTATTTAATGCTAACCCTGAGCAGATGTTTGGAATTTGGGTTGATAGCTTAACAGCTCCTGACATAAGAATGACCTTCATAAAATTAAAGCATGGGTTGTCTAATATGGTATAAGTGGCCTTTTATTTAAATCTGAGTTGGAGGAACAGAGTCAATAATCACTGAGTATGAACCAAGTGTAATAACCCAAAGATGATGAGACCGTGTATTGCCCTTTATCAGAATAAGGTTAAAATGGCTGTCAAGGTGACAGTCGCTAATCAGTGAAACTTGAACAATTACACCCAATAATCATTAAATGACGACAGGGAACTAGACTCTTGGGAAGGCACCAGCATTGGCAAAACAAGATGTGCTATTTTTAAGAGAATTGCAGAGTTTGTATTCTGAAAAGTAGTATTGCAAATTAAAAATGAAGTCAAATTTTAGATATTTTGTTGCTATACTTGTTATGACTATAAGACCTGACATAGAAAAAAAGTATGTACATTAAAAAGCAACTGATTTTATTGTCCTCTGGCTAGACATGAATGCATATTATCTTTTAAAGTACTTTATAATGGGTGCAGCACTAACTATGCTTTATAGTATATTTCTGCTTATTTCTTAATAATATAACATTGTATCTAAGTAAAGAAAATTAATAATTAGCATGCATCCATTTGAGTTTTTTAAAAAAGGGTAAAAACCAATGTACAGTATCCGGGTAAGGCAGCTTATTAGAAATGTCTTTAAAATTATGATAGTGATGAAAAAAGGCTTGGATACACAGGTAAGGGAGGTGCAGTAAAGTTTGTACTTAATATCATAAGCATTATGCAATTTAACTATGCTATCTAAATTATAAACTAAAAAGGACTAAAAAATAAACATCCTCCCTAAGTGATTCATGACTGTGCAGTAGACTTTAATAGAAAAAATTAGAATAGAAATAGTTAATTACATAGAAAGAAAAAATTCAGAAGCTATATGGTCTTATCATCAACCATATAGTTTATGGTTATCATCAACCATATAGATAATCATTTTACCTGTGTGTGATACTTACAGGTAACATAATATAACAAATACTATATTTGAATATTCTTAATCAAAGTTAGTTTCAAAGACATATGTTCTTTAAGTGACTAAGCTAGATTCCCTATCAGGATCATAATTATTAGGCAATTTCTTCAAGTATCCATTGACAAATTACACTGTCCAGTATTGTGACAGTATATCATTATACATCACTGATAGTCTGAACTTTGATCTTTCAGGCAAAAATTATTGGAAAAATTAAATTATTATCCCATTATATACTATTTTTCTCTATTATGTGTTTTTGAAAGGAATATCTTTATTTCTATTTGTGTCAGTCTTTACCTTGCTAAGGACTAAAGCACTGAAAGGAGGAACATGAAAATACGAAAAACATTAATTCAATTTTTTGAGCAGAAATTCATTTCACTTGTATCACTTGTCTTCCAGTTGTTCATCAATTTGCTAGAGCGGGCACCAATAACATCTCCATATGTTGAGAGCAAGTGTAGCCCAAGGGCATCCTCTCGCTCCAGGAACACGAAGAGACTCAAACCATTCCTTCAGGTCATGGGAACGAGCTCTATAATTGCTACGGGGTTTTTGGCATATCAAATGCAACACGAAGCTTGCCAGGCTCTGCTGTGTAAGTGGTATACTCTCAGTAGTAGGCTCTCATCTCGTGAATTTACTGATGAACCTCAATGGGGAAAGATCGGCTTTTCCCTTGGTGGAATTCTGAAGAGTTGTGGAATCGAATATTGAGAATAACTGACCTCATGGTATGGGGGTTCCTCTGGCTTCTTGTGAGACTCTATTATGCAAGGCCATGGCTAGAACCCTCCTTTATGCAAGGCCATGGCTAGAACCCACCTTCCTCCCGGGTGCCTCATGATCAGCTGAGCACAGGGAGAGCCGGTAGCAGCTCTGCCCTGTGTATCTGAGTCTCTGGATCAGGCATACCTGGGCGTGAAATAGGCTTAGTTGTAGGGTGGGACTCTGACGAGCAGGGCTTGAGATCAGCTTTTCTCTTGGGTGAAGCTCTGAGGGGTTGTGGAATCTCGATGCTGAAAATGATAATTCAGAAGTTACTTATTCAGAGTTAAGTGACTTCTGTAACTCCACACCTTCCATCAGTGTTTACACAGAAGAGAGATCTCATTATCATGAACCCTGGCTTAAGAACATGTAAATAGATGAAGCTGTGAATAAATAGATTTAATAGATTAAACAGCATGACTCTCAACCTAGCTAGGCCTGTCGTCCAACAATATTCCACTATCACCTTTGCTTCATCCAATTTTTGTACAAGAACCATGTCATTGCATCCATTACAAATTTGAAAGGAGGAAATTACAGAAGGCTGTGATCTCTAAAGGGTAATATTACTGCTTGCCTACCATAGTAAATTCTACCTTAAGAGATTTTTCTCATGACCACAATCAGCAATTTTTTTGTTGAGTGAGTGAAGGATGAATATGGAAAAAAAATAGCTTTCTCCTAATTTTTAGAGTAGAGTTTCACATTTTAAATTGAAAAGGCTATTTCAAATTAAAAGATTGAGTTGGTTACTTCCTTTAACAGCAAACAACATACATGTGGTATTTTCTAGGGACTCTTGCACACATTTCAAAGATTTGGTGTAGAAGAGAAAATATTTCATAGCAGGATACATTTTAGATTCCATTTACTTGTGAAAAAACGCACAGAGTTTACTTTTCAAAATACTTATCCAAACTCCCTGTGAAATGAGGATTCTTGGAATGCAGATTTGTTTACCAAACTGAGAATTATGCCAGTATGCAGCTCTCTCTGTTGAAAAACAGTAATATCATTGAGGCCATGAGGTTTCTTACATAACTATTTTTTAAAAATTTAATCAGTCCTGCAAATTCTCAGATCTATTTCTCTATGGGAGGAAAATGTTTGAATTTTGCAAAGAAGTTGCCAAATCTTAAAAGTCTAAATTAGCATTAATGAAGAAAACAGTGGGGAAGGAAGCACAAGTGCCACCTGGAGGAGACAGATGTGGAGACATCGTTGTCATTTCTGCTCAGGTCTTTGGAGACACTGAACCGCATTAGTCAATGATGAAGATGTGCCTTAGTTTGTGGAACTTAAGCATTGGCAGATCATTTTTAAAATACTAGATGATGCTCTAAAGAAAATAATTAAGTGGTTGTTTTATTTATAGCTTATTTAAAATGTAATACATGCATTTCAAATTAGTTTTGTGTTCCTATAATAAGAGAGAGAAAAAAGAAAAAATGTTCTAGAAAAGTTTGTGCGTTATTTGCTTATTCATATATATATATATATTTTTTTTTTTTTTGGGGGCCACACCTAGAGGTACTCATGGTTTTTTCCTGGTTCAGCATTCAGGAATTACTCCTGGTGGTAGTCAGGGGACCATATGGTATACAAATTATCCAACCCAGGTCAGCTTCAAGCCCTACCTGCTGCACTAACTCTACAGTTCCTGATTACACATTTATACAGCTGATATTTCCTTTTTTGTTGCAAAACAAGAATGATAACACAAATAACAAAATTTATAAAATTGTTGCATGTGAAATGATATTGTTTAAAGACATACCTTAACATATCATGTATCAGAAAAGATCTATATTCATAGCATATTGTTTTTCATATTGTTTTTCAGCACATATTGTTTTTCAGCACACTCATTAAAATATTTATATGAGTACCTATTGCGTCAGAGGTTAGATCAAAGGAAAGATAACACTGGTTTGCCTCACCTAAAAACAAACATATGGGGCCTCACAGTATTGAAAGGCTTATTTTAGAGCAAGAAAATTTGAGAAATTGCCCTGTCAAACAGTAGACTGATCAAAGGACTTTGTGGGGATGCAGATATCAATCTAGCATGAGGACACAGTTTGAATTATATGATGTGATTCATCCCATGAAAATGCCCCCTATAGATATTATATCTCAGGTGTAGTTTTTTTATACCAATCTCCTCTATATGGTGTTTGCATAAGAAGCTGGTCTGGGAGGGGAGGCCCAAGACCTCATATGAGTATCTCTTAAGCTAGAGCCAGTTGGCTCACCTGGAATTTGCACCCAAAAGCTGGTTTTTTAATTTTGATTGCACCTGCCCTGCCCCCCAACGGAAGTCAGAAATTTTTGCTTGGCTGGTTGGGAGAGAATAAAGGAGTTTGGTCAGGAGACCCACTTGAATGTGTGTGGGTGGCGTCTTCCTAAAAGAGCCCATGGTCAGGCATCTGTTCAGCAGCTCTATGTTTGTGGGAGCCAGTTGTCCAGGGCGGTGGTGCAGAGTGTATTTAACTGTTTGTGAGAAGCAAAATGCTTTTTGGATTATTTGAACTGAACCTGTGGCTTTCGTGTTGGGGACTAAGCAGCTAATCTTAGGGCCTGGCTCTTTCCCACCCTGGGGCCCTGAAAGTGGGACCCAGAAGTAGGCCCTTTTCTTAGGGCAATAAAGCCCCAAAACATCCACACGACAAACATCAGTACAGAATGTGCCTCGTCTTCTGACCAAAGGGATATGTAATTGCTGTTCTATTGCAATGGCCTGGGAGTTTGCAGGTGCTGTTACTCTATGGCCAGGGAGTTTTCAGGTGCTGCACCACTTGTGCTTGTATCCTCTCTACCAAGGAACAGTATAAAAGACTTTGGCTGTGCTCCTAAAATGAGAACTGCTCTCCAGAACCTTCTGCTGCGTTGGTGTCTTCCTTTGCCTTTCTGCAGCAGCGGCAAGGCAGAGTTTCTCCCAAGTCATTCCCTCTCCTCTTGCAAGGAAGAAGTCCTGCAAGATACAGGTCTCCCTCCTTTGTGCGGGGGCTGCTGGCCAGGGCCTCCAACATTTTTATATTGATTGTCAGCACATCTGAGTGTGATCAGGGAACCTGAAAGAGCCCAATATTGTTGGGGTCCCACACAGCCCGGACAATATACTTAACTTTTACTTAATGGTCATCTAAATGTTTTATTTTGAAATTTTTATTAATTTTATTTATATTTATTATCTTAATACACCATTTTGTTTTTTAATTTATAAAAACAATGTAGGCATAACAATCACTTGATATAGTTATTGATATTAATTTCTGTTTTAGTTTAAAATTAACCCAGCATTATTTGATAAAAATGCTCTTAATGTAAAAATGGATTTTCCTACGCTTCTGGGTGAAGAGTGCATGAAAAATTTGAATATAAAAATCTGAAGAAGGAAGGTTAGTTTGTTGTATAGATGTTTCCAGATGTCTAAGCCTTTCTATTTCCAGTGAACAATGTCCTGTTCCTGTCTCTAATGCTGCTGGGTCCCGTAAACTGCTTCGCTGTGCTGTCCCACACAGTCTACTCAACTCCCATGAATGATGGCCAAGTCCTGTCCCTGTGCTGCTCTCTTTACCCCACATACACTTTCCCAACCTCCAGCCAAAGCCATGCAAGTGGGCAAGAACCCTGTGCTCCATACTTGCCTCTAGGCCTCCCAACTGAACTCCAGCTGTCTTTGTTGTCCTGTCCTTGCTCTTCATAGTCTCTGTCCAAGGCCCTGTGCATTTGAGACAACTGAGCTCAGTACCTTGCCACTACCTATGCATCTGGCCCTGCCTGAACCTAAGCTATGCCTAGAATCTAAGCCCTGCCTGTAACATTGGCCTCTGAACACAAGCTGTCATATGCTATCCAGGGCATCCAATCCCTACCTATAACCTGGGCCTCCAAGCCAAGCTTCACCTGTATCTGCCCCCGCCTGGCCTTGCATGACCTACGTTCTACTGAGCCCTGTATCTCAGCATGCCACCCTTCCTGCTCTGGGGAGTTAGTCCAGAGAGTATGAGCACAGAAAGAGAGAGAAAGAGAGCCGGGAGAGAGGGAGGGAAGATCCTGGGGCTCCTTTTATCTGCTGCCAAATGCCAACCCTCAGGCATTGCCTTCTACATTCAGATTGGCTGCTAGTCCTGGGTGTGATGATGAGCTAAAGTGACATGACATTCCCTGTATTAGCTTCTGCTGTAGCAATGCTACTTTTACACCACTTCATGTATGCAGATCTTTTATTCTGCTTTCCGTATGTCTGGCAGTTTATTTCTGGTCTCTCAATTATAACCCATTGGTGTGAGATTCTGCCCTTATCCTAGTGACATGCTTTTTGATTATAATATTTATATTTGTATTTTACAGGTCCAGTTGCTCTAGTTCTCAGTTTATTTCTCAAAATGAGTTTGACTTTTTGGGATGTTTTATAACTTCTTACAAATTTTATTGGTGACCATTATAAAAGCTCGAAGAATTGGGATTTGAATGGAACTGCACTAAATCTGTTTAATAATTTGTGTAGGATAGACAGTTTTACCATGCTGATTCTTCTAATCGATGAACATGAAATATTTTTTCCATTTGCTATATTCCTTTTCTATTTTTTTCAGGTACGGTTCCTAGATTTTTATTAATATTGAGATATTTAGTTAGTTTTTAATTTAATTTTGCATATAGCATAAAATAGCAATTAAGATTTTTATCTTTCCTGCCACCTCCCCTTGAGGTGTCACAGTTGTGGCTGCGGTGCCCGGCTACATCGACAGGTGGCAGACAGAAGACAGGCTTGTCTACACCCAGGGCTCTGCCCCATGTGCCCTGGATGGTTGATGATCTGACATAGAAAAGACTGGGCCCCCATGGGACGAACCAGAGACATGGCAGAGCCTGACAAACTATGCATGGTGTCCTCATTAAGCTAAAAACAGTAACAATAATGGACCTCATTCGCAGTGAATGGTGATGTTACTGGTCCCCTCTCAAGGAAATCAATGAACAACAGGAAGACAAGTGATACAAGTGATTTTTTATAAGTATTTTATTATAACACCGTGAAATATACAAATACAAAGATCTTCATATTTGGGTCTTGGTTATACAGTGTTCCAGCACCCATCCCTCCACCAGTGCCCCATCTCCCACCAAAAATGTCCCGATTCCCTCCCCCTCCCTCAGACAGTCTCCATGGCAGGTTCTTTTATTTCTTTCCCTCTCTCTCTCTCTATCTCTTTCTCTTTTCCTTTCCATCCAGATTGCAGATTACAGAACATACATTAAAGGGTTGTTATGTGATAAAAGTGATTTTTATCTATTTATTAACTACCTGTCTTTTTTTTTTTTTTTTTTGCTTTTTTGGGTCACACCCAGCAATGCTCAAGGGTTATTCCTGGCTCTACACTCAGGATTTACTCCTGGAGGCACTTGGGGACCATATGGGATTCTGGGGAATCAAACCCAGGTCAGCCGCTTTCAAGGCAAATGCCTTACCCGCTGTGCTATCGCTCCGGCCCCATATTTATTAACTACCTGTCAGAATGCAAGGTGCCCTCCCAATGGAAAACCAGCAGGACAATTCTACTGTTCAAGAAGGGAGACATCCATGACATTGGCAACTATTGCCCCATCTGCCTGTTGTCTGTCATCTACAAGCTGTTCACTGAAGTCATATCAAACAGGATTGGCAGAAAATTAGATGAAGAACAACCATGCGAGAAAGCTGGCTTACAAGAAGGATTCAGCTCAATCGACCATATATACACGGTAACCAAGCCCATTGAGGTTTGTAGGGAGTTCAAGATACTGCTCTGTCTCACAATCATTGATTTAAAGAAAGCCTTTGATTCTGTTGTAACTGAAGCAGTCATCAAAGCCCTAGCCAAATAGGGTGTTCAAACCTAATACATCAAGATCCTTGTGAGCGGTATTACAGATTCACAACCAGAATCTCACCATTTTACAAGAAAGTGATCATTGATGTCAAAAGAGGCGTTCAGCAGGGTGAAACCATTTCACCAAAACTCTTTAGTGCCACCCTCGAGAATATCATGCAACAATTAAAATGGGAAGGAATGAGAGTGAAGATAGATGGTCGGCAACACACCACCTCTGCTTCTCTGATGACATCGTTCTAATAACACCAAACATTAGCCAAGCGGTACAAATGCTGGCTGACTTCGAACAACCTAAAACCTGAGCTGTGCAGGAGGAAGAGAGCAGCATAGAACACCTTCAAGAGCATTGAAAAAATAGCTAAAAGGACAAAGAACCTTTCTCCCTGCATTAATATATGCCTTAGAGACCTGGGCCCTACAAAAACAGGATGAGAACGCTATTCTGGTCTCCCAAAGAGGAATCAAAAGAGCTATGCTTGGAATATCACTCCTCACTCAAGTGAAAGAAGGAATCCAGAGTTCCGACCTCTGTCTATGATCCAGAGTCAAGGATGCTGTCTCATTTGCCAAAGCATAGAAAATCAGATGGACTGGACATGTAATGCGATTTGGAGACAACCGCTAGACTAGAGCCATTACTGACTGGATCCCACGGGACATCAAAATCACATGGCTGCCCACCTATAAGATGGTCAGACTTCTTCTTCAAGACCCTGAAAGAAAGATTTGAAGCTCCGTATTCCTGAAGCAAGCAGATGCCAATGGGCTACACTAGCACATGATAGGGTCAAATGGACATGTTACTGGTGTCCGCTCAAGCAAATCGATGAATAATGGGATATCAAATGATAAAGTTATTATCTTATTTATTTATTCAGCCATGTTGCTTACCAGATTTCCAAAATCATTTGTTGAAGAGGTCTTTCTTACTCAACTTCATATTTCTAGATCCTTTGTCAATGTTTAGCTATTTATTGATATATTTAGAGTCTGTCTTTGGGCTCTCAATTATACTTTTCCAAGAATCTTTCTTTATTCCAGAACTACACAATTTTGGCTGACTACTTTATTAAATAATTAAATTAGGAAGAAAAATAAACCCTTTGTTATACTTAGCAACTCCCACCTCTACAATCACCATCCACCAAGATCATTTTGACTATTTTCATGTGACTTATTACTTCATATAAATTTCAACAGCATTTGGTCCCTGTCTTTTGTAAGTGCCATGCAGTTTTTACTACATTATATCTATATAATGTTGTGGATGTGATGGTCATTTCAACAACGTTAAACATTAAAGTCTATAAATAGGAAACATGTTTTCATCATTGTGGATTCTTATATTTCTTATAATAATGATGAATGATTTTAATATTAGGATTTCATATATTTTGTTGACTTAATTGACAGATGCCTAATTTGGGGTAACACATTTCTCAATAAGATTAGATCATAGTTTAATTTTTCTCTCCCTTTATTACCACATTTAAAATGATGCTGTTTCAGCATACTGATTTTGTAGACTGCATCAACTAAAAGTTTTCTTTACGGTTTCTAGCAAAATTTTAGTCTTTAGTGTTTTTTTATCAAATATAACATCATTAGCAACTCGTGGTAATTTGAATTTTTTTCCAATTTTTATTCATTTATTTACTCTTTCTTGCTATACAAGGACTTCAACTCCATATTGAATAATAGTGGTGAAAGAAAAGACCCAAATTTCAGGTTTTTACTATTAAGCATGCTGTTAGTTGTTAGTTTATGATATATAGGCTTCACTATGTTAAAGAAAGTTTTGTTTGGTAGCTTTAATCATAAGAGGTTTTTAGATTCTTTGATTTTTTTTATTTGTATGTATTGATATAGGATTTTTATCTTCCCTTATATTAACATGGATTAACAGATTGATTGACTTGTATAAACTGAACTGTCCTTACATTCTGAAAAGTCCTATGCCTTTGTGTTGTATGATTCAATTCTTTTAACTTACTGCTAAATTTCATTTGTTAAGTTTTTTGAAAATCCTTTCATCTACTTTTATCAAGCATATTGGTCCATAATTTTCTTTTATACTATTTCTTTGTTTGATATTTGTCTCCAGAACTGTTCAGAAAATTTCATGCTTCTTCAACATGGTGAATGAAATTGCAAAGGATTGTAAATAGGAATTCTTTAAAAATTTAGAAGAACTCACAGTGGAGACCTTGTAAGACCAACATTTGTGGGAAACTTGATTATTTTTCAGTTTCCATGATTGTAAATTGCTTGTTCAATTTTCTGATTCACACTGACTCTGTTCTGAAATTTATAAGATTCCAGAAATGTATCCATTCCCTCTAGTTTCTCCATTGCATTGCATAAAGTCTTGCATCATAAACTCAAATTGTCTCTGAATTCTGGTGGTATCTGAATGGTCTTGATAAATTCAGATTCTAAAAAGATATAAGCAAGATTAAGACAATATGGATTTCAAATTTAAAAGACTACAGGGAATAAATATAGATATCAAGAGATCTATATTTTGGGAAAGCTTTACACATTTATATATGTGAACCTAATATAATATATAATTATCAATGTCTGTTGTTATTTATACAGTAACTTCTGCAGTTAATATCTCAATAATAATATGTTAGCTATAATTTTCCTCCATTTACTAAAAGTGAAAATTTAAATACATAATATTAAAAACCCTGTTTTGAGAGTAGGAATATAAATGCCTAAGTTTTAAATGACATATCTCCTTCCCATTCTAATGATCTTTGCATCATTGCTTCTGGTATATTTGCATCATTGCCTCTGGTAAAATTAAGACTTTTTATCTTTAAATTTTGTTCTGCATTAAAATATATTATGCCTTTTAATGGCTAAAGTCAGCCAAATCTTAAATGCCACGCTAATTCATAATTAATTCCACTTATGTTTGTTTGAATTTTAATACATTTCTGTCAGTTTTTTCTTTGTCACAGTCAGAAAGGTTTCCTTTAATCAGAATGCATCTACATTGTGCATGGCTTTGCCATGTTTTTAGTGAAGCATGCTATTAAAAAATATTGTGCATAATATGCAAATACAATTGTATCATATGCTTTTAAAAATATGTATTGTGTAATGCTGAATGCATGCCTGGCAGTACTCTGGGGACCATATAGGTGCCTGGGCATGATCACTGGTGATCCATGTGCAAGGCCAGGTACCCTACCCCTCTACTGTCAATCTCCCCCTTTGTTATGATGTTTATATTGTGATTAAGGTTTGTCCTTGTGGATGCAATGGTTATAAAAACACATTTTCTATTGTTATTCAATTTTTTTCCTTCAGTATAATAACCTTTACAATCAGGTACATAATTTAATGAAGTATATAGAAGTACCAGATCGGATTAGAACCTTTGAATTAGAAACAGTGCATATTTAAAGCTATTGGATTATTAAAATATGGTTTTATAAATTGTCAAACTACCTTCCTCTTCCACCAGGAGCACAAATGTTTTCATTTCTAAACACTCCTGTTGGATATTGTAAGTACTATTTTGGAGTGTGAGAATTTATCATCTGTGTGTGTTTCCCAATCTTTTGAAATTTATTCTGAATTTTTTATGACCTAGTCACTGAATAATATGTGTTTACATTCGAAGTATATTTGGAAAAAGCCTTTTACTTCTTATAAGAATCATCACAAATATGAATAAAATATAATACATGCATTAATGTCTAAAGATACTTTAAAGACAAATGATAAAATCACCCCACCTAAACCAGTTGTAATTGTTTAAATTTTCCTTTTTTTCTTTCTTTTTAGTAGCATGCATCTTGGAATTAATGACTGGTGAATCAGTGTCCTTTTGAGGCAAAGGTGGCCAGGAAGAAGGAACTATGTCTCTAAAGTGGAAAAGGAACTTGATAATGTGGCCATAATTTAGCACTGGGATCCACTGAAAGTACATTGTACAATTTATTTTCTAGAACTTTACACTCACATCAGGAATGAATTGATTATATGTAGTTGAACTAATAGAATAGTAAATATTAAATAGACATTTTAACAAAATTCATTAAACATTTCATTTGAATGAAGGGTTGATATTTGTAACCTCAAAATTAGCAAGATTAAAAGTGTTCCATTAGGTATAAAAACCAAAATCAACTGCATAATTATTGAAAGGGATATATTTGTTAAAAGCTGTAGAGTTGCCGACCAATTAATAGTATGTGGTTTAGTCACTGCCCTCTTAGGTCTCACTGGTAGGAGTGTTTCCAGGTGACAAAATAGTTTGCCTTTCATTTAATAGTTAGCTAACTATCATAGCATAATGCATAGGTATATACCATATATTTTAATATAATATAAATGTAAAATTGAAAGGGATCTACTGGAAATGTATACTCAATAAGTATTTGTATATTGGGGGACACCTCCAATTTAAATAATCATAAATAAGGATGATATAGGCTCAGTGTATTAAAGTATATTATTTCCTATACTACTGTATAGGAAAATAAGACCAAATTTGGGGAATTACAGATTAGTCTGAACTCAACATAAAGAAGGGACTGTAAGGTTGGAGAAGGATAGATATAGTTTCCTCTGGACATACTGTGTTTTTTTCACAGTGATGACTTTGGCCAAATAACCACATGGTGGAGATGTTGTAGAGGAAATTTCAGTATTAGGTGGCTTGGTGATAAAGAGGACATTTAGGGTTACTAACAAATTCTGGAATTGATAAATTAATGGATAAAGTACATAGTGGGAAAGCATCAAATTCATCAATGATTTATATTCAAATACTCTATCTCAAATTTGTTCCTATGCTTGATTACTATGTTTACACTAAATATGTCATGTATAGAAACACTTTATTATTATGCACACTGATTTACTTAAAATTACTGATTTACTTATATTGTATATGTACATATATATATATATATATAGTTTTCACATTTTCTAACAGGCTATGAAAGAGCTCTAAAATGTGCATGAGGAGAGTGCATTCATTTTATAAATGTATTAAGATATGCAAGGCTAACATATATAGAAGATAAATATTACAGAGAGCACAATAACCCCAAAATAGGTCAGCAGAACTATCCAATTGATTAGATGCTTGCAGAAAACCACAGCAAATGGCAAAATCAATTCACCAATCAGCTTTCTAGTGTTTTATTCTAAACCAGCCAGCTGGGCAATTAGGCATATATTTGGTGTTTTTATGTCTATCATTGAAAAAATCATCCTTTTTCCTTTGGACGCAGATGGTTAGGAACTAAAGAGGGTCAAAGTTCAGAAGGTAACACCCCCATACAAAGTAAATTGATGTGGTAGAATATGCTATTTCAAATCATTTAAATGATTCAAAACTGAGACAGAAGCTTTCCTGAGCTGACACTGGTTATAGGTGTTTGTGGCTTAGAAATGACTCAATAATGTTTTAATGCTGTGGATGTCCTTTGTTATTTACACAATATTCCACTCAATTTACTTTTTTGTAGGTTAATAATCTATGCCTGAACTCAATAAGTAGAATTATAAATGATAATTTCTTTAGCTGTGTCTAGAATAAAGAAAAAAAAAACTCAGACAGTTTGCAATCTATGGGAAACCAATCCTCAAAACATACTTCTGCTGAGGTTAAATTCTACTGCCTGAGAGAAACTATACAATAATAAGTGTCTCCATATGAATGTTTGAAGCAGACGTGAATCACAGTATTTTACCATGAGATAATATTTGACTTCAGTTGACCAGTTCTTTATATAAGTAAAGAATTTTGTTCCTATTGTTTCAAAACTTATAGTATCAAAACCCATGGTATCAAATCTACAACACAAAATAACAAGAGATATAATTTGATGCTATATTACAAAAATTTCAAAACCTAGATTTATTATAAATATTAGAAAAATAATAATTTAGCTATGACAGAAAGTATTGGAATAGTTCATTACACCTAAAGTGAATTAAAGAGAAAATGTACTAAACAATATAGTTTTATGACAGCATAAAGGTTTATGTTTGTCTTGTTTGGTTATCAAATGCAGAACATAATTGCCAAATAGACTAAACAAACTATTCTAGGAGTACTAAATCTTTTAGATTAAAATCAAATAGTGGACATGTAGGAAAAATACTTTACATACTTAAATTTTAAATTATATATATTTAAATATATATACTCATTATTGATTGTTATAAACTAAAGTATTTCTCTATTTTCAATGCATTTTACCAGACAGCAAAATAAAAGCCCTATGAGAAGTAAGAAGCATTTGAAAGAAAATATTATAGAAGGTTACAAATCTAAAGTAAAGAAGAATTATGTTGGATTTAGATTGCAGTGGAATAATCTATTCTACTTAGAAGTGCTCTTAGAGAAAGAATCAGAGAACTCATTAATAGAAAAAAAATAAAAAGTAATGTGAAGGAAAAAGTATAAAGAAGAAATATGTCTGTCCAATATATAAAAAAGTTCAATATCACTCTAAAAATTCTATGCAAAATCATAGTTATTTTATTTCTCAAATAAGACTAAAAATAATTAAAGCTGTATTTGATAAAACACTCTTTGGCAATCTGTGGGGGTATAAGTAGTCCTAAGATCTATTTACAAAAAGTGGTTTGATTTTAGAAGTCACTGAGAATTTTAAAAATACCTATTATCCAACACTTTATTCTCTTTCAAATGTTTTGTTAATATTTGACTTATTTTGGGGACAAAACTTGGCTGTGATTAGGTCTTATTACTGGCTCTGGCCCAGAGATTACGCCTGTCTCTGGTTGATGAATATGATATGATGCCAGGGATCAGATTCTGGTTAGCAGAGAGCTGGGTGAGCACTGTAGTTGTACTATCTCTCCAGCCCAATATTTTAATTTTATTGTTATTTGCATAATCAGAAGACTGATAATTTCAAATGTCATTAATGATGAATTCCTGCCCCTTGAGGTGTTGCAGGTGTGGCTGCAGTGCCCGGTTGTGTCAGCAGGTGGCAGACAGGAGACAGGCTTGTCTACACCCAAGGCTCTGCCCCATGGGCCGTGGATGGCTCAAGGTCTGACATAGAAAAAGACAGGATACTCTGGGATGAACCCAGAGCCATGGCAGAGCCTGGCAAACTACCCATGGTGTATTTGATATGCCAAAAACAGTAACAAGAATGGACCTCATTGCCAATGAGACAACGTTACTGACTCCCACTTGAGCAAATTGATCAATAATGGGAAGACAAGTGACAAATGACAAGTGATCAATGGTGAATTAATTGATCAAACTAGTCTTCACCCACATATATAAATGTGATTGTGGCAGTAAGATATCTTCATATATTTATATTAAAAAATTATAAAGTCTAAAAATAGTCAACAAAGATATTACAAATGTGAAATTATGCAAAATAAATATATAACTTTATATATTGATTTGGAATAGACCTTCTGACCATGTACAGTAAAGTTATCATTTTATTTTAAGATGTAAGTTCACACCTAAACAGGTTTTCTGTTCATGAAAGAAAATCAGTTATCTCAGTAAAAATGTAGACAATAATACCACCAATATAATGAGTAATAAACTCAACATATTTCTTTTTTTTATTTTTGGGTCACACCTGGAAATGCTCAGGAGTTACTCCTGGCTTTGCACTCAAGAATTACTCCTGGTGGTGCTCAGGGGATCATATGGGATGCCGAGGATTGAACCTCGGTTGGCCGCATGCAAGGCAAATGCCCTACCCTCTGGACTATCATTCTGACCCCCTCCGTATATTTTTGATACATTACAAAAATATAAGTATTCGTTTAGCTCATATATCATTATAATTTTATATAATCATGTTATCAGTAAAAATATTTCTAATTTCACATTTTATTTAGGTGTTGTGATTCATAAATGATAAAATTTAACAAAGGCTATGTTTCAACACACCACTGGTGTCAACTTTCCCTCCACATTCTTAGTAAATTCTGTAAACTCTCTGATCTCCCAGACATGTTGTCATTGGTTATTTCCTTAATATGTTTATTTATATTTCATAAATGTAGAGGTCATTAGGCATTTGTCAATCTCATTCAGACTGACTTCGTTTAAAATGTTATTCTCTAGTTCCATCCACATTGCAGCAAATGCATGATTTCACCTTTTCTTATAGCCAAAGCAGTAGACCATTTTGTGTATATAAAGTTTTTCTACTCATCTCTTCTTGGACACTAAATATGTTTGCATATCTTAATAATTGTGATTTAGTGCTGCAATAAACATATGAATACAAATGTCTTTTCAAAATAGTGATTTTATGGTCTTGGCTAGATTTCAGAAGTATTATTGCTGGGCTTACAATTATATACATGATCAAACTTAGAAGACAAGGGTAGAACAACTATTCCTTTTAGTAGTACATGAGTAGCAGTTCCCTGGAAAATGCATCAGAAGTTCAAACTAAAAAGATTTTTAGTATTATGCATGAAGTTAACTTTATGGGTTATCTTATTCTGATCAGCAAGAGAGGGAGAGTATAGTCAAAGTGTCTCAAACTGTTGTTCAAATCATCACTGTTCATTGAATTGTCCATCTACTACTCATAAATAAATTCACATCTTAGCTAGAGAGTTTCATTCTCATCTCTTACTACTTCCTTCCAGACATCCTATTTTCTCTTTCCCAGGGTTTCCTGAATGGTGATTTTCAAACAAAAATTTATTTTGTTCGTTTTGAGGACAACCTTCACAGTATTCACGGCTTACTCCTGGGTCTCCATTCAGGTATCACTCCACTAGGGATATGGGGTACCATATGGGGTGCCAGGTACACATGTGGGTCACCTCATGCAAGGTAAACACCCTATGCTATGTGCTATCTCTTCAGCCATTAGAAAGGTGAATGTTTAGCAATAATTTTACAAAGCCTTTAAGTATGTTTCAAGATAAATTATTCTAATTTAATAAAAGAGATCTCGTTAATACCCTATTTCCATTCTCAGTTCAAATTAACCCTCATATAACCTCATTAATTCTCTAGTAATGCAACTCCTGGTCTTCATAAGATACTTTTATTTCTCTTTTCTGTGATTAAAAATGAATAACTTTATTCCATGTTTTTACTTGTCTTTCTTATGTTTCCCTCTGCAATTATATTTTGACTAATAGTAAGAAAACTTTGGGCCATTGTCAGATCAGTGGTTATGATAGAATGGCACATACAATGTAAATAGTACAGAGGATATATAAGTTAGATTTCCCATATAACTATGCAATTTCACTCCGTGTCATCAGTCCAGAAAACATTTCTGCACACCTTTGCGTATTTCTGTGTCATTCACAATACCTAAACTCTAGGAGTAACCCAAATATGAGACAGTTGAAGAATGGATAAAGAAATTGTGATTGTAAGATATATAAACATACTCACTGTAATGTAATATGATATGTTACTCAGCTTTAAGAGAGATTAACATCTGCCTTGCTACAAGACAGATTAGAGGGAGTTAAGTTAGTTAGAGGTAATTATATTAAGCAAACTCAATCAGGGGTAAAACACAAATATCTGACGGTGTCTCTTTATGTTATATAATAAAAAGTAAGTAAATGGACTCAAGACCACAAACTTTGGGTTTCTGTCATAGAACTGAGGATACCAAATTGTGTAAGTGGGATTTGAGGGTGGTGAGAGAAGAGGAGGACCAATGTAATGCGAGGACAGTGGTAGAGAACCTTCAGAACTTTGGCAGTTTTGATGGTGAGGAAACTTTGATTCCGAAAATAGCATTAGTACTAATGTGAACATGTTACCTCAATTACAATTAAACACTAATTGACTTACTATTATTAGATCACGTCTAATAATTGCATACCAAGAGCATGCAACAACATGGTAACAAAGTATTCTATTTTTTTAAATTTAAGTAACCCAAACTGCACTGAATGGAATATGAAGATTATTTCCTAATTTCGAATAATTTTCTTGCATTAGAACTGCTCCATTCTACTTCACTCCCAATTGTCTAAAACTAGAATACATGAAAATTTTAAATTTGTAGTTTCAGAATTCTTTATATGTAGGTTAGTTTAAATGGCTTATGAAGAAATTTAGTGGAAGCTTGCCCCCGTATTGCAATTTTCAAAGAACAAGCATATGAATTCACAGTCAACTGAACAAAAATGAGGATTTCAAAGCATCTGAGGGTTTTCAAGATGGAACTGCTGTCATGGGATAAGTAAATCGATATTGTAGATGAATCTCATTTTAGTCACTGCAAACCTGCTGGACCATTTCCTGAACTATTGTATAAAGCAATTGAATATTGTGTGGTATAATGTTGAACAGTTATATTCCAGCACTATTACAAAGAATTTTCAAAAAGTAACAGGTAAGAATTTTGTCACAAGTAAATATGCTGTCGTTATCCTCACATATTCTACCAATACCTCCACTAATACTTCAATTCCTTTTATTTTTCCCATAGAATTAATAAGACAATTAAGTTTTCTATTTAAAAATTTATTCATGGACAAAAATAAATATTTTATTTTTTCTTGAATCTTAAGGAGTATTGACAAGTATATAAAATATAGTGAGTCTGATTTAAGAGTTATAAAATTGTAATGAACACTTATCTATATGTTATCAATATATCAAAATTATAAAATACAAATTAGCACTGCTTTTTAAAAATATTTTATTATACCACCGTGAGATATACAATTACAAAAACGTTCATGTTTGGGATTCAGTTACGGTGTTCTAGGACCCATCCCTCCAAAATTGCCCATTTCCCACCACCAACATCCCCAATTCCATCCACCCTCCCCAGCCTGCCTCTATGGCTCTTATCTCTCCTTTCTCTCTTTCTTTCTCTCTCTCTTTTACTCTCTCTAGCTCTTTCTCTTCCTTCTACTACACATGAGGTTTGCAATGCATACATTTAGAGGAACACTGTTTTTGAAAATATTATTTTATGTTACTTGGCATAGAAGCAATGGTAGTCTTCTAATTATGTTTTTATGTCTAATTTCAAATGGCGTAGACTGCATTAGAAAAGCACTTTTTATGTTATTCTGAATATCTTACCTGGTTTAATAATAATTTTCTTATATACTAAAGTGTGACCCTTTATAGTACTTAATTTTTCATGCACAAGTGTAGAAATAAGATTGTGGATTTGTGAGTGGTGTTAAGATAAAGCTAACATAAATACTAATTATAATATATTTCTTTACATTAAAGTTCAAAATAAGGACACTTGACATAGAAAAAAAGCACTAATAACTTTCTTTCTACATGCATTTGAGTGGTCAACTTAGAACTGATAATGCTGAAATATTTTCTTGAAAACAAATTTGGAAATAATTAAGGGTAAACTATATAAATTTGTAAAGTCAAACTATCCTAAAGTTATTGCTAAAAGTATAAATGTAAAAATGAACAAGAAAAGAATTCAGGAGTTATTGACTAGATTTCAATGGTTTCTTAGTTAAGCCAGAGAAGAACTGTGGCTTTTGTTTTTCCCTTGTTGTTTGGGATATGACTTGGAGTTTAATGATATTGGCACAAGTCCTGAAGTGCAATTTGCTATTTTTATTACTTTGTCAATATGGTGCATTAAGGCCCTCAATACTTTTCAACAAATGTTAAAGAAAAAAACTTGTTTTTATAACAAGCACCACAGAAATTAAAACAATTAATGTCTAATGTGTATTCCGTAATACCACAGTCTAAATTAAAGCTTTTAAGTTAGTCTTATTAGTTTAATGATATGATGAAAACTGAAATGGTGTAATAAACTATGCATATATACAGTGTAAACTCTATGTATTTATGTATACATATATAGTTTGTATATATACTTTTGTGTATATATGTTTGCACACACAGACATTCACACACATATATACATATACATATATATTTACACAAAACACAACACACTCAGATATACTTTCTAGGATTCTTTCCCTTTTAGGCAATTTTTCCCTTGTCTATACTGAAAGTAAAAATCAAAGTCGAACAACTTTTTCTTATCTCATAAAATATTATCTAATTATTTAATATCTGGAAATAAATTTCAATAATTTGAAACAAATTGCTAATAAATGTGATAATAATTTTATATTATACTAATATAAATATTATAATAGTCCAAATAATTTGAAATAAATTGATAATAATTTGAAATCACATAAAACAATGACAGGAAAAGGAAAGAAAGAAATAAAAGTAGATTAAAATTTCTTTTGAAGGTCAAGGATTGTGTTTGGATTATATAATACAGTTTGGACTACACCCAGTAGTACGCTGGGCTACTAAAGAAATCTGACAATAAGTATTTATGCTTTTTTTTTTTTTTTTTTTTGCTTTTCGGGTCACACCCGGCGATGCTCAGGGGTTTCTCCTGGCTCTGCACTCAGGAATTACTCCTGGCGGTGCTCGGGGGACCATATGGGATGCCGGGGATCGAACCCGGGCGGCACAGGCGGTCTGCCTGCAAGGCAAACGCCCTACCCGCTGGGCTATCGCTCCGCCCCGATGCTTTATTGGCTAGTGGGTCTCTTTTGCAGTCATTCAACTCCTACTTCGTTACTGCTACTTCATGCTTCATTATAAAAGCAGTCATGAATATTCTTCCAAAGTTTGATTGAGAATGTGTCCTAATAAAGTTTTATTTTCAAAAAAACATGCAGCAGGATAAAAGTGGATCATATATATTTTTCAAAACTGCCTTAGAATTTAAAAACTTTAGACTAGATATAATCCTTTATATCACTTAAAATCTTTTTCTCTTATGTTTACAAACAAGTGCCTGTTACTCTATTGATAAAAATGAGTTACAGATATTATCTACATAAAATGTATTTCACTTCAGTTTTTGGCAAATATAAATGTTAATAGACCATAATTAAAATTGTTTGGTATTCAAGTGAATTTTCAAATTTAATTGCTCATTCTTTATTACTAAAAAAACTGATTTTTTTCAAATGTAGTATATACTATAAATATGAGTCAATATTTGCTTCCTCTATCTCTGAGTATTAAAAAGTTTAAATTTTCCAGGCATCTGGATTTTGAAATTAACCATGTGCCACTCTGACCAAGAAAACATTGTAATGTCTTGGGGGATTATTATGTCTTGATATACATTTAATGTATGTGCCAAATATTATTTATAAAATATGCACAGACTTTTTTAAACTGATTTCAGCAGAAAAATGATCAGTTATATGATCACTCTCTTTAAACTCTACTCGTCAACACTTTGCAAAATCTTTCAATAATAACAAGTGTGACACACAAATATAGTTTACTCTTTGTTTACACTCTTATTGGGTCTTCAAGTAATTATACTTCCAAAATGTAAACCTAAGATTATTATCCATGTCACTAGAGAAATTAATGCAGTACATAGTCCCCCAAGGTCCCGTCACTAAACAGTGGACAATAAGTTTGAATAGATGAGTCTCTTAGAAGATTCCCTAGCTCCAACAACTACACTGCATCTGCATGTACATCACAATTTATCTGCTGTGTGGTCACCAACTTCCAGTCACCTGCATGGGAGTTATTAACAGGCATTTTTATTGTGTTTCATGAAATTTAAAGTAGAGCTTTCTACAGATTCAATTCCATCCCTATAAAGATATTCATGTTTCTTCAAAGAAATTGACCAAACTCTCCTGAAATTTGTATGGAATAATAAACCCCCACAGATAGCTAAAGCAATCTGTGGGAAAAAAAGAAGATGAGAGGCATCATCTTTCCCAACTTGAAACTCTACTACAAAGCTGTGGTGATTAAAATAACATGGTATTGGAATTAAAACAGACATGTGGACCTATGGAATAGAGTTGAGTATCCTGACAACCAGCCTCAAACACATGATCATTTAGTCTTTGGCAAAGGAGCAAAAAGTGTGAAATGGAACAAGGAAAGCCTCTTCAACAAGTGGTCCTATGGAAAACTGGGTAACTACACGTAAAAAAAAATTAATTTACACCTCAATCTATCACCATGCACAAACATCAGATCAAAATGGATTAAAGATCTCAATATCAGACCTGAATCCATAAAGTATGTTGAATAAAATATAGAAAAAATACTCCACGACATTGAAGCTAAAGACATCTTCAAAGATGAAACACCACTAACAAAATAACTAGAAGAAAGGGTAAACATATGGGACTACATGAAACTAAAAAGTTTCTGCAACTCAAAAGAAACAATGACCAAGATACAAAAACAGTCCACAGAATGGGAAAGAACATTCACCCAATATCCATCTGATAAAGGATTAATATCCAGGATATATCAGGCACAGGTAGATCTTTACAAGAACAAAACAGTCAACCCCATCAAAAACTGGGGAGAAGAAATGAACAGAAACTTTGACAAGGAGGAAATTCAAATGGCCAAAAGACATATGAAAAAATGTTCATCACCATTAATCATCAGAGAGATGCAAATCAAAACAACATGAAATATTATCTCACACCACAGAGACTGGCACATATCCAAAAGAGCAAGAACAACAAGTACTGGCGTTGATGTGGGGAAAAAGGGACTCGCATTCATTGTTGGTGGCAATGTCGACTAATACAGCCTTTTTAGAAAACAATTTGGACATTCCTCCAAAGACTAGAAATTGAACTCCCATTTGATCCAGCCATACCACTCCTGGGAATATACCCTGTGAAGCCAAAAACACATAGCAGAAAACCATCCCCAAATTTATGATCATAGCAGCACTATTCACAATATCCAGAATCTGGAAACAACCAGAGTGCAGAGAACTGATCTACACAATGGAATACTATGCAGCTGTTAGGAAAAATGAAGTTATGATATTTGCCTATAAATGGATGGACATGGAGAGGATCATGTTGAGTGAAATTAGAAGGAAAAAGACAGATACAGAATGACTTCACTTACTTGCTTGACATAAATATATATAAATATATATATATATATTATGATACCAATATCCAAGGTCAGACAAAACATGGAACAGGAGGTCTTTTCAAAAGTAGAATATATCACAAGCGTCTGGGAGTCAGAGGTTGGGTGGGACAGAAAAGGGAACAGTGTGCTAACAATTGTTGTAAGTGGTAATACCAGCCTAGAACTGAGTATTGAATACAGGCAAAAAGACACACATGATAACCTGTAAATGTATGTAACACAATCCACAGTGTATAAGAGAAGGAAGAGAGAGAGAGAAAGAGAAAAGAGATAAAGAACTCTTCATAGAGGCAGGCTAGGGGAGAGGGTAAGGAATCAGGGACATTGGTGGTTGGAAATGGGCACTGGTGGAGGGTGCTGAAACATGCTGAAACAATGTATAACCAAAACCCGGACATGAACATCTTTGTAATTGTATATTTCACAGTAGTATAATAATTATGTTAAAAATGAATTTAAAGTAAGATTTCCAACAAAAAAATTTATTGGTAAATATTATGGAAAAAAGTACAATTCTGTTGAAAATCATGTGAGAAAAAAAAAGTACAGCAGAGACTAACTATCCTGTTATTATTAGAGTAATTTATCTCTGACAGAGTATTATGTCAGAATAAAAATATAAGGTTATTGATATGAAACATTATTATATAGTTCCTCAAAATTGGATTACAAATTCAATTAAAATAGTCCTTTTAATGTATGTATACCAATAGGTAAGCTTATTTACATACACATATATTTATTAGCAATGTGTTGGCACATATTTAACAATTGTTGGTGAAAATTTTAAAACAATATTCTCACTATAAATCACTTCAGGAAACTATTATGTATTGAGATATACCATTAGCTATATAAAGAAAGGCACATCTCTTACAAAGAAGTAAAAGCTAAATCAAACAAGTGTGTAATCAATTTGAGTCTAGGTGATTTCAGAGTGATAGCTTTACCATTGTGTCAGTTCAATTACTCTAAGAGTATCCAAGTTGTGTTTAAATTGTTCTTAGAAAATCAAATTACTTTATATTTAATTATTAATCAATTTACCATTCACTCAGTGCTAATCATATAATCTACACTAAATAAGGTCTCTCTTTATTAAAAAACATTACATGAGTCTTTGACATTTATAAAGAGCTTTATAGATATAATAATATTATAGTATTATATTACTATAATTGGGGTATATTAATATATCCTTGAATTTTAAATATTTGATATAAGAATATTTGACTATAATGCTATATTTATAATTCTTGTGGTATATAAATGTATTTATAATCCTTCTATTTCATGGTTAGTCAAATATATTATGCAATTTTTTCTATAGCAAAAATATGAAAAGAAAGTAGCTCTTCTAATAACAGATGAGAATCATCTAGTCTATATTTAAACACAAGAATCTAGGTTTTAGATCATTTTATTTTTGTCACATTACTAATAGGGCTAATTGTCATGTTTGGTTCCATAAGTTCCATATGTTATTTTATTTCACTATAAGTTTTGAGGGACAACCCTGTACAATAATGACCAATAAAATACTTAACAAATAGAAAGCACATTGAAGAATTCCTAGCACATAATAATGGTGTTAAAGTATTCAAATGTGCTAAATTTATTGTTACATAACATTTTTAGAAAAATAACTTTAAGAAATAGAGAATAATTCTTCCATGGTGAAAGAAAGAGGTATATTAATTATAGTCTGCAGAAACAACGGATCAGCATATGCAACACAGTGCTCTGCAATAATCAATGAGCCATGCCATATTAGTCAATGGGTGCTGCCACTATGGACTTTAATTCCCTTGTCTGTGCAACAGTGTGTTTGTGTTAGATAGTTACCAAGCTTCTGCTTTATCCTAAATTTTTTTTTGGTCTAAGAATATTGTAAAACTCTGAGAATAGACTTGAGCTTAGCATTTTATTTCAGGGGTAAAATCTACATAATATTTAATATGAAATTCTATGTTCAAAAATTACCAAATACATATTCTGTTAAAGTGTATCTATAAACAAAACGAACTTATTGTGAGTTATATAAACAAGTCCATTAGCTCTAAATTAATTTTATATTTAATGTAAATGAATTACATATGAAATATTTTCCACCTGAATCTATTTCTCTTCAGTACCTTTGCAGATGAAAGTTGTTGAGAAATGCAGGAAAGGAATCACCTATATGGATAATGTTCAATCATTCTTGTCCTCAAACTTTGTGACAATTTTGCTCTGCTTTTACTTTTTGGAGCCAGGTCTACAACCACAAATAAGCATATTTATCAAGAGTTGGCATTTTCATACTCCTCAGATGGAAAACTACAGTGGCTCAGGTGGCCCCAAGTACTATAGGGACCAAGTAGCACCATGTTCTCAGATCCTAGCTTTGATCTACCAAGCCAGTTAGCCAAAAATCACCAGCTTGGCCTCTGGACCTCCTGAACATTGAGCAGGAGGACCATTAAATTCTATAATTCATGTAAATATACTAACAGCTAAATTATTTCCTATCTGATTTGCTCAAAAGTATCAGGCATACTAAAGGCAAAATTAAAGTTATATATGTATATATAATAAAGCTTATATAGAAATATATGTATATGTATACATATATATATATATAATTTGATCACTTGAAATCCCATTATTCATTGATTTGCTCCAGCAATTGCCAGTTACTTTTCCATTTGACCCTATCATGTGCTAGTGTAGCTCAATGGCATCTGCTTGCTCCAGGAATACGAAGAGACTCAAACCATTCAGGGCCTTGACGAAGAAGTCTGAGAATCTTCTACGTGGGTGGCCACATGATCTTTTGACGTCCCATGGGATCCAGTCAATAATGGGTCTAGTCCAGTGGTCATCTCCAAATCCCATTACATGTCCAGCCTATCTGATTTTGGCGCCTTGGCAAATGAGACAGCATTCCTGACTCTCGATCTTCCAAGGAGGTCGGAACTCCGGATTCCTCTCATTTGAGTGAGGTGTGATATTCCAAGCATAGTTCTTTAGATTCCTCTTTGGGAAACCCAAATAGCATTCTCATTCTGTTTTGTAGGGCGCAGGTCTCTGAGGCGTATGCTAATGCAAGGAGAATAGTGGAGTCGAAAAGCTGTGCCTGGAGCTGGAGGTTATATAATATATATATTTTTTTCATTTTCAGGCCATGCAACCTGATGCTCATGTAGTATTTTTTGACAGTGCGCTCCTCATAAAATTCAGGGGACTATCTGAGGTGCTGGAAAAAGTACCAGAAGAGGTTCCAAGGCTACTGCCTTAATTCCTATGCTATCTCTCCAGTTCTTGAATCTATACTTGGATAGCAAGAAATAAGCAACAATACCAACAAAACATAAATTGCATACTTCAGCTCACTTTAAATCTGGAACATAGTTTGTCTGCATTCCATCAATGAAAACTCATAGATCTCTCGAAGAGAGAACATATTGTTAATGTCACCAAATGAAGAGTACCAAGCAACCTCAGAAATCAAGCTAAAAATTAACATTCATTTCTTGCTATCTTGTATCCTGTTGATTATTGTGTTATATGAGTTGGAAGAATACTTATTTATGCCCCCACTGTCTGTAATATGCAAGACCAGTCTTTCCTCTTTGCTTATTTGTCACAAGTCCTTCTATGGGAAAGAACATTCTCAGATGTAAAAGAATTATCTGAGGTTTTGCATCTCTCACACGTACCATGTGCCACATGAACACATATCTCAGTTTTTCAAATAAAATCACATATTACTATCCTTTAGATAGAATAGCTATTAAGATCCTGTTCAGTATTTAGCAATAAACTCCAGCTACTCTCAGTGTATTTTACAAACAATGATATTAATTGACTGTCTTCATCTCTGTTCCGACTTCTTTAATGCTCTGTCAGAATTTTCTCAATTGCATCAGATAAATTTGGGCAATTGGGTCATATCCAATGGTGCTCAGAGCCTATTGCAGTCTCTCTGCTAACAGATTACTCCTGATAGGGCTCAGGGAAACTTATATAAAACTGGGAATTTAACCAGAAATGGCAGGATGTAAGACGAGAAGCTTATTTCTTCATGCCTTCGAGACATTATTCTTTTAGGGTTATTATGTCAGATTATGTTTTTTTGGATCCCAATCCAGGACCAATTCATGGTATCACTGTCTTCCCATTCATCATGGATTTTTTTTCGAGCGGGCACCAGTAACATCTCCATATGTCCTGTCTCATGCTAGTAGAGCCCAAGGGCATCTGCTTGCTCCAGGAAAATAAAGAGCCTCAAACCATTCCATCAGGTCATGGGACTGAGGTATATAATTGTTACTGGTATTTGGCATATCAAATACAACACTGGTATCTTGCCAGGCTCTACCGTGCAGGTGGCATACTCTTGCAGTCACCTCTGATCTCCAGCATTTATTGATGAGCCGAGCAGCCGCAAGCGGCTGTGTGAGGTAGGCTCTTCTGCTGGGTGGAGTTCTGATGAGAGGGAAGTCGGATGTGGAAAATGGCGGCCCTCATGGAGTGGGGGTCATCTGGCACTTGTGAGGCTCTGCTAGGGTGGCGGCGTCAGGGCTAGAACCCGCCATCCCTCCCGATTTCCTCGTGAGCAACTGGGCACGAGTCTGCAGCTCTGCCCCATGTCTGTGAGCCTCTGGATCAATACCAATTATTTTATTGAAATACTTCTGACTAAACACACTTTTTTTCATTTTACAAATAGAACTGGTACTCTAAGGAGCTAACTAGGGGTGTGAAGTGATAGTCAGCTGGTGGTATGTTTACCTTTCAGGCAGCTAACCGGGTTCAATACTCAGCATCCCATATGATCTGCTGACCACTGACTCTAGTATTCCTGACTGCACATGAGTAAAGCCTGAAAATCGCTGGTGTGACATTCCCCCAAAAAAGAAGAATAGAAGTTAATTTTATTCCAGCCACACTCTAGTTAAAATGTTGCTGTAATTTAAGAAATGTATAGCAGAAATAATTTTTGCCCATTGAACCCAGTTTCCTACAAGTAATTTAATGGAAAATCCACAATTTTTTTTAGTAATTACTGTTACTAACCAAAATATAGTAACATATCTGAGACTTAGTTGTGATAGTTTTATAATGAATCACACTCAAATGTTAATAAGGAAAATATATCTTTGCTAAATCTGAGAGGATTACATTTGATTAGAAAAATTATGAGGGTTCTTTATACAATAAAGTGACTTTCATTCTCATTTGTTGACAAGACTCTAGCATTAAATATATTTCTCTTAGATAAGTTAAAATACTTGCACTTTTTCTGAAGATATTTGAATCGTGCTATCCTAAATTATTTGAATCTAACCGTCATAACACTCTCAGAACCTCCTTAAGATGGCCTGCTCTGATACATAAACTAATTAAAGCTAATAGCTCTGAAAGCCTAGAAGCTGAGAAAGGAACATTTTTCCTTTTCCAAATTAAATATGTAATCACTGTTCATCTTTCTTATACCATGATGAATGTAGTGCAGTGTAATTGTTAGTAATAGTTTATCTACAAACATGTCATGTATAAAACCTCAACTTTATTCTGAGAGCAATGATGAAATCTTCCTTCGTTATAGTAAGATGTCTCCCTAGCCCCTCTTTGGCACTTCAAGCCCCTCAATGTTCGATTAACATACTTTTCTCCCTGTTGAAGAATTAGAACCTTATAATCATTACATCTTCTCTGCTCACATATATGCATATTATTAAATTCATTGGTCATCGATGAATCATTCTGATACTTTTTCTCAATTGCTTTTCTAGTTAAAAAGGACATAGAAGAGTGAAAGGGTTTCCACTACTCTTTTTCTAATTTATTTACAATATTGTATCATAAGAAAAATAGAAAAAAATGTATATCTCTAAATGAACCCATTTGGAGTGATACATTTTTTAATTTTGTTTATGAGTCTACTTTGAGAGATATTTTTTTCTATTTTGTTTATAGATGATCCCATATTTATCATTTGATTGTTTATAAATACCATGAACTAATAGAATCAATTGAGATCAACATAGTAGCTCATGGTTTCTATAAACAATCAAATGATAAACATGTGGTCATCTATAAACAATATAGAAAAATGTATCTCTCAAAATAGGCTCATAAACAAAATAGAAAAAAAATGAATCTCTTCAAATGGGCTGATTTATAGAGACACTTTTTTTCTACTTTGCTTATGATTCAATATTGTAAATTAATGAGAAAAGAGAAGTGAAAATCCTTGGGCTACACTGGCACATGACAGGGATAAATGGAAACTTTACTAGCGCCCACTCGAGCAAACCAAAGAGTAACAGGATGTCAAATGACCAAGTAATTTTTTTGTTTCTTGTATGTTGAAACCACATCCTGTGAGTCTTAGTATGTGTTACTGCCTCTGGTATCAAATATCACTCTGGGACCATATGCAGGGCCATATGTTGAATAGAAGTGGTTAGCTATAGGCAAGCTATAGCCTCAGTCCTTATATTGTCCGTCTAGGCCCATCGATGGGATTCCTTTTAAACTAAGCAATATTGGGTCCATAGATGTAGTACAGTGTTCTGGATGCTTGTCTTGCATGTAGTCAACCCAGTTTTGATTCTTGATATCCAGCACATGGTGTTATCCCCATCACTCCAGAAGAAACGATCCCTCCACAGAGTGCAGGAGTAAGACCTAAGCATCAGTTGGTGTGGCTCTAGAACTAAATGTAGTAAATTGAGTACCTAAGATTACTTTAATTTGCTATAAATATTACAGAATTAATTTTATTTACTCTATTCTATTAAATACTATAGCTATAAAAACAACAAATATTTTAAAAGTCATTTGCTCTACAGTTTAGATTGATTTCAATGCATGCACATGGTTAAGATTCCCTGAAAGTTTCATGGGCAAAGAGATTGTCAGGTTATCAGTTTGTTGTTCTGGTTAATTGTATTTATATTCTTTCAGCTCTTTCTTAATTTTATGTTTGCTTTAATATTCTGTTAAAATATACCTAAAACCTAAAAACAGTATAAATATACTTATTTTATCTTAGTGTAAACAATTTTATGGTAATTCAAAGGGCTAGAATGGATGAGGAGCCCTGGTTTCAGTGCCCAGAACTAACTGGTCCACAAGCAGAGCTGAATGTTGGTCTGAAAACAAAACAAACTTGCATATACTGAACAGATGTCAGAAAGTGATATATGACAAAAAATTCCTTCCTTTCAAACCATAATATTATAAAACAGTAGGTAATATTGATTATGACATACTAGGAACAGGAAAACATGGAGGAAACAGTTGTGAGTGTCATTTCTGTTTTGTTTTATGAGTTTCCGGTCCATAGCCAACTGATCCTGAATCCCCTAGCTGGGAATAAAGAAGAACAATTAGGAGGCTGACATCTACATGAAGTGCTCGCCCAGAACGATAGCACAGTGGGTAGGGCATTTGCCTTGCATGCGCCGACCACGGTTCGATCCCCCAGCATCCCATATGGTCCCCTGAGCACTACCAGGAGTAATTCCTGAGTGAAAGCTAGGAGTAACCCCTGACTATTGCTGGGTGTGACTCAAAAAGCAAAAAAAAAAGAAGTGTTCAAGAGATTAAATGAAATGGTGACTATTACAAAATGTATAAAATCTTGAAAGTTAGTGCCATAGAGATATTGCAGAAATTAAGAGCATGTTTTGCACATGGCCAACATCAGTTTGTTCCTTGATACCACATTGTTCCTAACACTACTGGGTGAGTCTGTGGAGGTCTCTTATTATCATGGCGTGATGAGAGGTCCCCAGCAGCACAGAGCATATAACACTCAACATATAACACAACATCAGGCAACATCCAACAGACCTTGTATGGTGTGTCCCTGGAATTCTTAAATAATGCTAAGTGTCCCCTGAAGAAAAAAAAAAGATATCAAAGTAAATGCATGGCTTAAAGCAATATTCAATGACAACAGAGCTCAGTTTCTTATCTGTAAATGTAGATAATAATGCCATTAATGGATAACCTTAGTGAGTGCTTACATTATGTAAGTTCTTTTGTATATGTCATTTGATATTTATAGGATTTCTGCTAAGTAGCTGTGATGGTTGTCTTTATTTTATAGGGATGGAGATAGACACAGAATAATAATGTTAATTCCAGGATGAAAGAGTAATAGCTTTTAGTGGTAGAATAGAACTATGTCAAAGCAGAGCTATAGTCCAGATGGTAGGGCCTTTGCCTTGCACTAGGCAGACTGGGTTCCATCTCCGGCATCTCATATGGTCCCCTGAAAATTGCCAGGAGGAATTCCTGAGTGCAGAGCCAAGAGTAACTCCTGAGCATCCCCAGGTGTGACCCAAAAAATGATAAAAAGGGAAAAGGAATCAGAGCTATTTCTTCTGATTTCTTCCTTGATTCACCTTTCAAGTGCTTATATCAATGTTTTAAACTTCTGTCAATTGATCAAAATAGTGCCCTCAGCAGATTTAAAGAAGAAAATAGTTAAAGAAGCAAATTTTACCATTTAAACAGCAATAAAAGAGCTTTTTTATTATTATTTATTATAAATAAAATATATTATTATAAAATAATTATAATAAAGTATTTATTTATTAACAGCAGACCAGCTTATCACAGCCCAGCTCATAGAGATCCACCCTGCAGCAGTCTTTTTTTAAATCTGGCCCAGGTATGCTGATCCAGAGACTCACAGACATGGGACAGAGCTGCTGCTGGCTCTCCCTGTGCCCAGCCACTCATTAGGAGCCCGGGAGGGATGGCAGATTAAAGCCCTGGCCTTCCACCCCAGCAGAGCCTCACAACAAGCCAGACGACCCCCCACTCCATGAGGGGCCTCCATTTCCACATGCGGACTTCCCCCTCATCAGAACTCCACCCAGCAGATCAGCCTATCACAGCCCAGCTCACGTGGCCACGGTTCATCAATAAATGCTTGATTTTTAGATGACTACAAGGGTATGCTACTCGCACGGCAGATCTTGGCAAGCTACCTGTGTAGTATTTGATATGCCAAATACCAGCAATAACTATAGACCTCATTCTCATGACCTGATGGAATGGTTTGACGTTCTTTATGTTCCTGGAGCAAGCAGGTTCCCTTGGGCTCTACTTGCATGAGAGAGGTTATATGGAGATGTTACAGGTGCCTGCTCGAGCAAATCAATGATGAACGGGAAGACAGTGACAGTGATACAGTGAAAAGAGCTTAATGGATATTAAGTAAAGAAAAGAAAAGTTAGTTTTGGGCAGACTATCCAAACATAAATTTTATTATTAATTCACTTATAAATATATATTGAGAACTCAATTGTAACAAATCCATTGTCATAAATAAATTACAGTACTGTGAATGTAAAATGTACAATCTATCATACTGTCCATCCATGCATCCACGTATCCATGCATCCAGGCATCCACACATCCATCCATGCATCCATCCATGCATCCATGCATCCATCCATCCATCCATCCATCCATCCATCCATCCATCCATCCATCCATCCATCCATCCATCCATCCATCCATCCATCCATCCATCCATCCATCCATCCATCCATCCATCCATCCATCCATCCATCCATCCACCCACCGCCCTCTCTATATATCTAAGTATCTATGTAAGTATCTATGTATCTATGTATGTATGTATGTATCTATGTATCTATGTATCTATGTATCTATGTATCTACCTATCTACCTATCTACCTATCTACCTATCCACCTGTTTATCCCAGGTCTATCTTTATTCCAGGTCTATCTTACATTGAATTTAGATAACATAAATTTCTTTTCTTTTTTTTTTTTTTTTTTTGTCTTTTTGGGTCACACCCGGCAATGCTCAGGGGTTTCTCCTGGCTCTGCACTCAGGAATTACTCCTGGCGGTGCTCGGGGACCATATGGGATGCCGGGATCGAACCCAGGCCGGCACAGGCCGGCGCGTGCAAGGCAAACACCCTACCCGCTGGGCTATCACTCAGGCCCCAGATAACATAAATTTCTTATCAATCTTCCTTAGTTCAATTTTAGTGAACAAAAATAGAGACCCTTGTGAATTAACATGTTCTTTTGTTGTTTTCAGATAACTAATCACTTGATATTCAATTTAACTAAATTAAACAAACTTACTTTGTTTGCTAATACCAATTATGTGAAAATTAGCCAAAAATTCTCTTTATAATTTCCATGGACCATGACTGAAAAAGTCGTCCCCAGCCCTTTACTTGAAAGACTCCTACTCTAAAAGCAATAAGTAAAATAAATTCTATTATAACCTGTAGAAAACAGGACTTTAGAAATTCAGTTTTCTATTAATTATAAAATAACTGCAAACTTAATTAACTTAATATTATCAAAAACACATAAATTGAGTCTTTAATGATACCTCTAATTGTACTATTCAAAGTCTTAAGAAAATATATATTTTAAATACAGAAAAAGACAGGTAATAATATTTCCCACAGGTAAATTTTGATATATACTACAATGGTGCATTTTATTTAGAGCTCTTTTATGGAGTGAAATAAAATTCTGTTTCACACAGGCTTACACCAAGTTGAATATATTTTCCAATTCTGTTACTTATATTGTGAGTGATTCTTAAAAATCAGATCCGGAAGAACAGATGGCTGAGAATTTAGGTTCCCTATATTAACCTACTAGTAAACATGTCATTACTAATCCACAGAACCAAATGATCTCTGAATGTCACAAATTAATGTGTCTAAATATTGTTTAATCATTTGCCAGTCTTACAGTTTTAAGATAATCTCTTTCTTAACTATTGAATATTAATCAGTCATGACATTTATGGATTATGGGATTTTTTTCTCAAAGATTTACTAAGAAACATTCATATTAACAGAGTTAAAACTAATTCATGTGCCTGACTTTCAGGGAAAATAAAACACATATGTTTTTATTTTAATAGACATCAAATTATAGTTTCTAATAAACTTTCTGTACCATATTCATACTCACTTTCTAGAATCAGCTTTTGCTTCCAACCGGTAAGTAAAAGGTTTCGTGATTAGCTATTTCTACCATATTCACCTCTTTTTATTTCGTTATTATTTTAATATTTTATGTGATCATGTTATAAATATTTATCATAAAATATGAAATCAAATTCTGGATAAAAATACTTTTAATGCATTTAATGTGATATATAAAGTATTCACAAATATATTGTGATGATTTGACTTTATATGCTGAAGCTAAAAAACTATGAATAGCTTCATAGAAATTATATTAGTAAAAATTTAGCATAATATATTTTTAACGATCACTTATTCTACAAATTAGTTCAACAACAGCAATGAGTATGCTCAAATTTTATCTGAGATTAAAGAAAAATGTGAGAGAGTAATTAGGACATATAAAAAGTATTGTATATTTCAGAACATGTTCAAGGTCAATGATACTGAAAATGAGAACATGAAGGCAAAAAGTATACGGTTATCATTCTCAACAAAGACTTATAAATTTTCCTCAAAGTGTAGGATGATAGGACACTAACATTTTATGTTATTTAAAAATATGTTTTTCATGTTAGTTTAAAGTAACGTGAAAGAGCATATTTCAGGTGTACATATCAGTTTTCACTAATTAAATTCTTATGGATATTTCACTGGAACAACTGCGGATTTTTACAACATTGACATTTGCAGTCTATCACAATTTTGGAAGGAGATCTCTACAGTAATTTTTTAATGATGGAAGATAGCAAACAATTTCCTAGATTCTCTGGAATTATAAATTTTACTTTCAGAGTTCTTCATGCAATAAATGAATATCACCTACATGATAATATTATTGCAGATCATTGTTCATACATTATAGACAAATAATCAAAAAATGTTGCCTTGAGTTGAATATTAAGCAATTTACAAATAAAGAAACATGAATGCAGTTAATTAATTCAATTGTTCCACTCTGATAGCTAGTAAGAAAATGTCTGAAGGATTTTTTCTCACTTTGATAATTTCAAAGCTCAGACTTCACGATTACCATACATTGCCAGAACTATCATCAGTTGTCATGGCTAAGCAAAAATATTCCATTAAAGACATTTTAATGGAAAATAACAGTATTTGGAAATAAAACAAAGAAACAATGAATGCACTGCAATCTAAAAAGGGTAATATTATGAAAACTAGTCCTGTGGTTTTAAAATATGGAAAATATTTAATATATAGGTAAGCAGTTTTCCAAGAATTCAGCCAATCTTTATATTTTTTAAATAAACACATGCATATATTTATATTATAAACATAGGCTGCTTATAGGGGTGAATATTAGTCAACATAGAGAGGAAATTCTAATAATCAGCAGTTCATAAGCAGTTAAACTAATTTCTTCAAACTTTATACCATTTATTATTGGAAGAATTTATTCATATCTGTTAAGCACATTTACTGAGTTAGTAAAGCTAAACACAAAAGATAAAATGATGAAAATGATAGAGTCTATCAGCAACAATATGACAGGGTGCTACCTTACTTGCAATAAAAAATAAATGACAGGCTCTTAATTATAAGTGGACTTGAATTTTCATTATTATTAAAGTTCTTATAAGAGGATTTCTCCTGATCAGGCAATTATCTGAGATGATTTAGGTGTCTTACATGACAACTAAACTATGACACAATGTGTGTGCAAATGCATCATACTCTATTGGATCAGAGCTTAGTATTCCAAGACTGTCCCCTTTCTTGGCCTCACTTCAGATATTAGAAACTCGTTTAGGCTGTATGGTCTGTTTCTTACTTATCACCTACAAATAGGAGAATCCAAAAATTGACTCCTTAGGCTTGATTGACTCTTTATAGTGGTCCACAAAACTACAAAAACACTTGACTGGGATGAGATAGGTAGTATAATGGGTAAGGACCTTAAATTAGCTGACTCAAGTTTAATCACCTACACTTGATGATCTACTAAGCCCACCAAATATATTCCCTTGCAAAGAGTCAGGAGTAATACATGAACACCACTGGATATGGCTTCAAATAAAACTATAGTTTTTAATTTTTTTAACTTACTAGATCACCAGCTTAATATAGAAGTGCACAACTAAAAAACCACCAGTTGAGTAAGGTCAGGACCTGAAGGAATTGCAAGAAGATGTTCCTCCTGTGACTTCAAACCTAGTTTGTGTTTAATTATTACAGGGAGCACTTTAAACATACTATTTCATTTCCAAGTCACTAAATTATATGAGATAAATATCTTGATTAAAATAACCATTTAACTATTTCTTAAGGTTGATGTTAAGATTAATTGGAATACTACAAGTCCATCAATGCTGTGCAAAGAGCCACTGATAAGTGTCAAACATATGATTTAAATTTTGTCAAAATCATTAACTTGGCTATGGAATAGAATTTAACTACAAAGAGTTGTAGAGTGCAGCTCAAAGAAACTATGTATCTCTACAGTGTCAAAATGTCTGACTATGGGCAATCACAGGGCATATTAGGACATTATTATAAAGGTGAAGATCTTAAAACTCATTTTACTTTGAAGTATTTTGTGATATTTTCAAAAAGTTAAAGTGATTTTAGTACAAAGGAAGTCCCTTGTCTTTTTATTTAGCTGACTCAGGTTTGAACTCCACAGCTTGATGATTTCCTGAGCCCACGAGATGTAACCCCGGCAAATAGTCAGGAGTAATACCTTAGCACCATTGGGTAAGAGATTCACTTGATCAGTTGATCACTTGAATCCGTTATTCATTATTTGCTCGAGCGGACACCAGTAACATTTCCGTTTGACCCTAACATGTGCCAGTGCTGCCCAATGGCATCTGGTTGCTTTAGGAATATGAAGAGCCTCAAACCGTTCCTTCAGGGTCTTGACGAAGAAATCTGACCATCTTGGGCCGGAGCGATAGCCCAGCGGGTAGGGCGTTTGCCTTGCACGCGGCCGGCCTGTGCCGGCCTGGGTTCGATTCCCGGCATCCCATATGGTCCCCCGAGCACCGCCAGGGGTGATTCCTGAGTGCAGAGCCAGGAGTAGCCCCTGAGCATTGCCGGGTGTGACCCAAAAAAGCAAAAAAAAAAAAAAAAAAAAAAAAAAGAAATCTGACCATCTTGTAGGTGGCCACGTGATCTTTGACATCACGTGAGATCCAGTTGGTAATTGCTCTAGTCCAGCGGTCATCTCCAAATCACATTACATGTCCAGCCCATCTTATTTTTTGATGCCTTGGCAAATGAGACAGCTTCCCTGATACTGGAATAGCGACGGAGGTCAGAACTCCGATTCCTTCTCTCACTTGAGTGAGGTGTGATATTCCAAGCATAGCTCTTTTGATTCCTCTCTGGGAGACCCGAATATTATTTTCATCCTGCTTTCGTAGGACCCAGGTCTCTGAGGCGTATGTTAATGCAGGGAGAATGGTGGAGTCGAAGAGTTGTGCCCGGAGCCAGAGGTTCTTTGTCCTTTTTAGCTATTTCTTCGATGCTTATGAAGGCATTCCATGCCACTCTCTTCCTCCTGCACAACTAAGGTTTTAGGTCATTTATCATGTTGAGTTCTTGACCTAGGTAACTGCTGCATTCAGAGATGTGTGTTCCATTGAGAGTGAATGGGGCCTCTAGAACTAGTTCATTTTTCATGAACATAGTTTTCTTCAGATTCAGCTGTAGACCTATCTTTGCACATACTCGATCAAAGTCAGCCAGCATTTGTGCTGCTTGGCTAATGTTTGGTGTTATCAGACCGATGTCTTCAGTGAAGCAGAGGTGGTGTAGTTGCCGACCATCTATCTTCACTCCCATTCCTTCCCATTCTAATTGTCGCATGTTGTTATCGAGGATGGTGCTGAAGAGTTTTGGTGATATGGTATCACTCTATCTGTCGAACCACTCTTTTGACATCAATGATCACTTACTTGTAGAATGGTCAGATCTTGGTGGTGAATACGTAATTCAGCTCATGAAGGATCTTGATGTATTGGGTAGGAACGCCCTGTTTGACTAGGGCTTCGATGGCTGCTAAAGCCACAAGTCTCCACAAGACTGAAGGTAAGGGATTACTTCAAAATTTATACTATTTATTATTGGAACAATTTATTAGATCTGTTAAGCACATTAACTGACTTAATAAAGACAAACAGAAAAGAGTAAATTGAATAATAAACATTGAATAAGTAATAGAAAGTTTCTTCTTGGGAATGTTCTTGTCTCTCCACTGAAGCAATGTTTAAGAAGTAAAATTAACTGTGTAATTTCACTAGAATAGTTTCAAGAAAAACTCAGTTCTTTAAAAGAACTCTAAGGATAAAATAATAGCTTAATAATATGGATACAAACTTGAAGATTTAAATAGGAACAAACATTAGTATAGTATCCATGTTCATTAAATTTTGTTTCATTCCCAACTTTCAGTCATTTTAATACTTTATTCATTTCTATTCACTTTAGGGACTATATTTAGAACCTGTTATTTCTAATATATTAGTAAATGTATACACTTTCAAATAAATACAAAAAATGTCATTAAATATTTTTTTTTCTTTTTGAGTCACACCCGGCAATGCTCAGGGATTATTCCTAACTCTGCACTCAGGAATTACTCCTGGCGGTGCTCAGGGGACCATATGGGATGCCCTGGATCGAACCCCTGGTCAGCTGCTTGCAAGACAAACACCCTACCTGCTGGACTATCTGGCCCGAAACTGTTTGAAAAGTTTAAAAATGACCATTTTGGGTATAATTTTATCACTTTATTTATATTTCACTAATAAGAAATTATGTGGTTTATATTAAGCAAATTCTCATTGCTTTGAGTAGAATATTTTTATTTGGGGGTCATATACTTAAAAAATATTTAACCCCCAAATTTCTTAGATCTCCTTGGATCACAAAGTTTGATAATATGCTTGTTTTAACTATATTACCAAAAAAGTAAGGAAACATGTTTTGCGTTTTTTCTTTATTCACTGTTAAATATTCTCTTTGAGAAGGAGACAAAACATAAGAAATCTTGGTATAATAAATCACTTTAAATTATGTGATAAGTAAATGCATCACTAAAATTGTAATATAGAGACAACCAATAGAAACCTTCAAAATGCTTGTCATCACTTACTCTCAAGGATGTAATGCAGTATGGCAATTATATGGTACTTCATATTTGTGAATATGGTTATATTCAAAAGTGTGAAACAGGTATTGGTATAGGAAAAGAAGAAAGGAATCTTCATACACTATTGGTGGGAATGTATATTGATTTCTGTGGAAACATTCTCAAGACTTCTTGAATCCCAATATACTGAAACAACTGATATATCCAACCACAAATGTCTAGACAGAGAACACATGGAATAAACTGTGGAAAACAAGTGAATATTACTCAGTTCTAAGAAAAGACGAAATATTACCTTTTGCTATAAATGGGTAGAAGTGGAGTGAGTTATCCTAAGAGAAATAATCCTAATTCACCTCTACAGAAAGAGGGAACATAACAGGCAATCTAACTCAGGATGTATATTAAAAGGCAATCTAAAGAAACAGCAAATCAAACAAAAATGACCCTGTACTCTGAAGAACTGAGATTTCAGAAGGTATGTGGCCAGCATGGACTAATTGGAAGTGTTAATTAGAATGTGGTGGAGCCTGAGCCAGAGTACAGCAGATAAATTTCTCACCTTGCAGAAAGTAAACTCAGCTCAATCCTTGACATCTAATATGGCCGCTTCCAGGAATGATCCCAGAGCACACAGGCAAGGGTGAGTCCTGTTGTGTCCACAAAAACAAAGTAGTCATAGAAATAATTACGTTTTGTCTAGCAAAACAGTATAGAATACAAATATCATATCATATCAAACTTATAACATTAATTGATGATACTCAAAATGTTGGCTGATGAAATTAAAATAAATGCAGTATGACAGTATATAAATTGTTTCAAGTGTCAATTTTTAGTGATAGATATTTAAATTACATTTGAATATATCGTTAAAAACCAGCTTCCATAGTCTTTTAATTGAGTAACTTTCTATTTCAGTCTGTATTCTCTCATCAAAGACATATGTAAAATAAAAATTATCTAATTTTATCTCATACATATTTAAATACATTAGACTTGTCATAGGCTAGCTACTGATTGATGAATCAATAACTAAGTCATGTAACATTAAATCCTAGGTAGTAATTTTATTATCTCACTTTTACAGAAGAGGATACTGAAGCATGAAAAGATTGTATAATTGACACAGGAAGTTGCAGACACCCTAAGGTGGTGAAACCAGAATTCAAACCCTAGACATCTACTAAGAATCCATAGCAATAACTCACATTCTTTTTACTTCTTACGTGAGATTAATATATTTCTTTGAGGCCAAAAGTTAGACGCTTTGATTTTTATGGGGTTTTTGCCTAATTCTTCCATAGTAAGTGGGAGGCCAATTTTAACAAAGCAAAACACAAAACAGAAAAAAATAAAAGAAAAACCTCTAAACAAATCTGGGAATAAAGGAAACTTTTGGAAAGTTCTGAATTCATGTCTATTTTTATTTATTAGGATTTGGAGTTACCGATTATTTTAATATTCCAAATTAGTATAATGAAGATTAGCTTTTATTTTTTTGCTTTTAAACTCAGTCATAAACCAAAAGAATTAAACAGATTTTTGTTGTGTCTTTAACTTCGCTATTTCTATTACAGAAGCTCTTCATCATCATGGACTAGAATGTTAAGGAAAAAAATTAATATGGTTTATAGCAGTAATCCTCTTAAATGCTTGAGACTTTGCCAGCTTTCAACTAACAAGCCAGGTTATTAACAGCTGAGGTCCTCCAACACTCAGGGATTATTGTCGAGGTCTGCTGACAAGGCATTGCTAGTGACCAGTTTGTGAAATGCAATCTGTTATTTTATATCACAACCTGATCAATGATTAAAGCTGCTTGAAGCACAAAGAGCTGCCTCCCTGACCAGGTGATAATTTTTGCAATACACAGAGCAGAATGACTCTTTTTACATGTGATTAAAGGTTCTTTTTATTACCTATGTAAGTTATCTAGCAGCTTTTTGTGGAGGATGAGGGGGTTTAGTTTGATCAAGTAAAGTTGAAAAGAACATCAAGTTTTTTTTAAATTAACATTACCTTTAACTTAAAAAAAAGAAAAAAATGACAGCTCTGTCAGAAGACTGTCTCCTCTCACCTGCCTCTTAATATGGAGTTTCTGACAAGTATACAGATTTGCCTTAATTATTTATTCATTTCATTGAAACCTTCTTCATCTGCTTTAAATTTCTAATAAGTCTATTTAAATAAAGAGAATCCTATTTGAATGTTGATTTTATACTTTAGAAATCATGGATGTGTCATTACTTATACAGACATGACACGGAGCAATGGTAATGGTTGTATCAGTAAATGACCAAAATGAAAATGCTAATTGCATTAGGTAATGTCATGATCGTATTTCAAATTAAACTAGTATAAAAATGGCTATGGATTCAGTGGATTACATAATAAAAAGAACTAGCCATTCCTGCTAAAATTAAAGTAGTCATACTAAAAGAAAAAATAAAAATAGTTATTTGCTTACTTCCCTTAATACATTGAACAAGTTGAATCAAGTTGAACTACATCTGTTTGCACAGAGAATAGAGCAGTCCCCAGTATCCTGTACCAAGTGGCTTTTTTTTTTTGGTTTTTGGGTCACAGCTAACAGTGCTCAGGGCTTGCTCCTTGCTCCGCACTCAGGAATTACTCCTGGCAGTGCTCAGAGCACATGTTGGATGCCTGAGATGGAACCCAGGTCAGCTGCGTGCCAGGCAAACATGTCCTATAGTGGTGCTATCACTCCTGCTCCCTGGTTCTTATTTAGACCCCAATAGCTCTTCTTTAAAATATTTCTATTTATTCCACTCTAAACATTTATCTTTGAAAAATTGTTTCTCAAATATTCAAATACCTCATGTATTTTCCAGTTGTCTCCTACCTCTGGCAAAATCCACTCTAGTAAAAAGTAAAGGATAAACTTTTTTAGTTGCCAGTACAATGCATAGAAAGGCAAGTGAAGAAGATTATGGGAAAGGCGCATATTTCGATTTCCAGATTAGTTTTGAGTATTTGCTCCTGTCTTTTTAAAAAACAGGACAGAGGCAGAACAAGGCTTGTCTTCCCACTTCCTATGTAAGAACAGAGGCAGATTCATGTGCACATGAAGAACAGTACTGTGGGTTAAAACTGGAAAATTAAACAAACATTTTAAGAAAGGATGTCAGATAGTTACTTCTAAGAATTGTTCTCATAAATTCCCGTGAGAATAATCTATCTTATAGGCCTGCCATATTAGTGCTTCTTAACTTTTTCCACCAGGGACATCTTCCACTTCTTTTCCTTCCTGTGATCTTTGACAACTAGTTGAAAAGCGAATTTCATAACATTCATGTGAATATCCCGAGGGCCCACAGAAAGTGACTCCTGATTGCGGAATTCTTTTTTTTTCAATTGTATTTATTTATGTTTTTTAATTGAATCAATGAGATACACAGTTAAAAAAGTTGCTTGTGATTGGTTATAGTCATATAATGTTCCAAGACCTGTCCCTTCACCAGTGTCCACTTCCCACCAGTAGTGTTCCCCATTTCCCTCCCAACTGCCACCTCCACCTTCCTCTATGGAGGTATTGTTCCTCTCTCCCCTCTCTCTCTGTCTTTCCTTTTGGTCGTTATGACTTGCAATATTGATACTGAAAGGTTATCTTTTATATCCCTTTACCTACTATCAACACTCAGGCTTTGTTCAAAGTATTAATTTACATATATTATTGTCATACTGCTTCTTTCTTTATCCTAACTGCACTTAGCCTCTCTGCCCCACCCCCATCTCTCTCTCTCTGTTTCTCTCACATACACACTTTCTTTCACATAACACACACACACACACACACACACACACACACATGCACACATCACACTACAAGCTTCAAACCATTGACTAGTCTTCCTAGCTCCTGTTTTTCCTGGCCTTGGATATAGTCTCACACTATTTTTAATATACCAATATGAATATTTGTCCCTCTCTTTTTTATATTTTATTATACTACCATGAGATATACAATTACAAAGATGTTCATAAGATGTTCATATTTGGGTTTTCTGTCATACAGTGTTTCAGCACCCATCCCTCCAACGGTGCCCATGTCCCAGCACCAATGACCCCAGTTCCCTCCCCGTCCCCTAACCTGCCTCTACGGCAGGTTCTTTATCTCTTTTCTCTTTCTCTTTTGATTAAGGAATTCTTTACATGACATGACAAGAAATTTATTTGGGGACAAAGTTTAAGGGAAAATTTTTTTTGGTATTTGAAATTCTGTCATTTTATTTAACTATATCAGTTTATTGATAGACATTCATTTTGAAATTTAAAGTAACTTTCCTTTTGAAATATCAAGTAAAACTATGTTTCAATTTCTTAGATGTTTCTAAGCAATAACAAACCTACCTAAATGATTATTTTTAATTAACTGTTTTAACCAGATCCGGAATATATTGTGAATACATTACTAAATCAAGGTAGTTTAAATTTTCAAGTTGATGTGTTTGGTTGCTGTATCTCTTACCATTTTAATGAGAATCTATTTTCTCTTGCATTTAAATTCTTCAGGGAAAAATATCTAAATATATAAGAATTGAATCTCAAGAGCCTAGGGAATTTGTCAATAAGTTTTAATTTTCCCCTACAGTTATTTATTTTATTCTAGTTAGTGTTCAAACTGCTTTAGTATAGTGAGGAATAAAATGCTCAATACCCTATAATCTACCTTGGACTAGATATTTCAACATTTGGTCTTGGATAAGGATCACTTAATCGCTTGACATCGGTTATTCATTGATTTGCTTGAGCGGGAGCCAGTAATGTTTCCATTTGACTCTATCACATGCCAGTGTAGCCAGATGACATCTGCTTGCTTCAGGAATACGAAGAGTCTCAAACCGTTTCTTCAGGGTCTTGACAAAGAAGTCTGACCATCTAGTGGTTCATTAAAACTTTCTTTTTAAAATAAATGTTTACAAACATTGTATGATATTATATAAACAGAAGTATTGACCAAAGTTAATAATTTGAAAATATTTATTTTTTATAATTTTTATTCAAAATGATATGCTGATTTCTCTTCAGATAGTACAAATCTTTCTCCTTTTCAAAATGAGACTAATACTATATGAAAAGTTCCAAGCTTGTGGTCAATAATATTTACTTAGCTGTATCAAATATTATCTACAAAATAAGAAAACTTACATACTCAAACTTCTTGGTATTGAGTTCAAGGGAGGACTTGATCTATGTCTTCAATACTTTCTCTAATATTTTCTAAAATTATGCAATTATACCACATGTTCTCCCTTCCATTTCACTTAAAGTAGGATGTATAATGTTGAAATATAAAACTGTGTTCATAGATCAATTATAAATTGACATTAAAAATTATCAGATAATAAATTTAGTGACTACAGAAAAAAGTTTTGTTTGTATTTTATAATTTGCTATATATACAATCTTATGTATTTACAAGTTATACACTATGAAATGTATATGGAATTTTCAAAACTTTGTATTTATTTCTTTTTAAATTTTATTTTATTACATGACCATGATATATAAAATTACAAAGATCTTAATAATTGGGTTTCAGTCATACAGTGTTCCAGCATGCATCCCTCTACCAGTGCACATTTTCCAAAACCAATGTCCCCAGATTCTCTCCCTCCTTCCCCAGTCTGCCTCGATAGCAGGCATTTTTCTTCTCTCTCCCTTTCTCTCTCTCTCTCTCTCTCTCTCTCTCTCTCTCTCTCCATCTCTCTCACTCTTTCTTTCTGCCTCAATACTTTTTGTTCTTATTCCTGAAATGTTGAAGGGATCTTCATATCTATTATCCCGTTTGTTTACCAACATTCTTGTGAGGGAGGGGAGCAGTTATCACACTGTGACATCTTTTTCAGAGGTATTATTTTTGAAGCTTTACTTTCAGTTACAGTATGGCTTATTCAATGACAGAAGGCTAGTTTAGAAAAAATTGTAGATATACCACTGTGGACACCATCTGCTTATAAATACTCTCCACTTTATACTCATCAGCATTATCTACTGTATAACATGGTTGAAGAGATTTTTTTTTTAAATTTCTTACCACACAAATATATAACTCCATCTTTTTTCCTTCAATTCTGAAAAATCAGTTTTAGCCTATGGATGGCAATCATACAAAAATTGTTATTTAAAATATTGGAGGTGTGAGAAAGGTTAAATAGTTTCCATTAATGTGCTTCATTAAAAACTGATTCCCATAAAATATATGGATTTCAATGCACTAAATTGAATAATGGAGACTTTGTTCTTATTTTCCAGATAAAAATATGAAAATAAAACTGAAGGATTTGCAAGCTCGTTCAGTGAGAAGCTTTTGACAAGTGATCAAATCATTGAACATTTCTTCCCAAAAAAATAATGTTCAGATGTAGTCTAAGTGTATGCCCTGTGACAGCATGAACATTCTTTTCTCTGTGTTGACATTTATTCTAATAATAGAAAATGTAGACAGAATATATTACTCCCCCATCAAACCAAAAAGAACATTACTTTATTTCTCTGATATAAAATTCTTCTTAATGAAAATGTCCTCGATGTTTAAGAATGGTTACAAAACTGCCTTTGACATTTTATTATATATTACCAAGACAAAAAAGCTGTGGTAAATAGAATTACAATCAATATGACTTCCAAAATATTGACATTATTTAATAAATTATAGATTTGCCTAGTAAGATGATGGCCTTCTCTGTTATTTCATAACTCAATATACTTTTTTCTAATTTTTCTTATCTTTGTCTAAATGATAACTATGGTCATTAGATTATTAAGGAAATTTCATAACATGAAAAAATTAGTACTATAAAAACACATTAAATTAACCTACCGCTAAATGTATTTCAGTCATATTCCTCTCAATAAATCCACTACTAAGGAGGGCATCATCTCTTCACTTCAAACACATGAGTCAGATGATATCTCATGGCTGTTTTGATTTGCATCTCTCTAATAATTAGCGATGCAGAGCATTGTTCAAGCACCATTCAGCCAATTGTATTTCTTTGGGGAAATTTCTCTGCATTTTTCTCCCCATTTTTTGATGGGTTGTATTTTACTCTTGTAAAGTTCTACTTGTGATTTATATATCTTCGATATTAACCCCTACCAGATGAGATTGGATAAGTATTCTTTATTAATCACGTGGGTGTCTTTGTATCTTGGTCACTGTGTCTTTTGACATGCCGAAGCTTCTTAGTTTAATGTAGTCCCATTTGTTTATGTTTGCATCCACTTGCCTGATCAGTGGTGTTTCATCTTTGCAGATTAGCTCTAATGTAATTCAAGGTTCTGCCCACTTATTCCTCCATGTATCTTATGATTCAGATTTGATACTGAAGTCTTTGATCCATTTTGATCTAACTTTTGTGCCTGGCATTAGAGATCTGTCTGAGTTCATTTTTTTTAAATGTGGTTTCCCAGCTTCCCCACACCTCTTGTTGAAGAGGTTTCCATTGATCTACTTCATATTATTCACTCCCTTTACCAATATTAAGTGTTCATGCATTTGCGGTTTGGTATCAGGATATCCAACTCTATCTCTTTGATCTGTTTGTATGTCTTTATTCCAATACCATGCTGTTTTAGACAGACACACATCAAAAGTAAAAGAACAACTAGTGCAGACATAGATTTGAGATAAAGGGATTTTATTGTTGATGGGAATGCTGACTGGTCCAGCTTTTTATTGGAAAAAAAATATGTATTCTTTAAGAAACTAGCAATTGAACTTCCAGATGGCCCAGAAGTACCACGTTTGGTAATGTATCTTAGGGGCCCAAAGACACACAGCACAAACGGCATATGCACTTCTATTTTCATTGTAGCACAATTCACAATATCTAAAAATGTGGAAAAATCCCTAGAACCCGAGAACAGAAGACTGAATAAATAAACTATGGTACATCTATACAATGAATACTTCCCAGCAACTAAATAAAATGAAATCATAAATGTTTTATAAGTTGATTGGATTGGAGAGTATCATGCTCAGTGAAATGACTTAGAGATACATACAAAGAGACTCATACATACAAAGAATGGTTGCAGTTATTTGCAGGATATTAATACACACAAAATATTAAATACACACAAATATTAAATACACACAAAATAAAAGACTAATACCCTAGGTCAGTAGAAATAAGGGCTAGGATAAATGTACATGGTTGGAAATTTCTATTAGTGGTGGGTGAGGAGAGCAGATAGGATAGAGAAGGCAACACTTCAACAGAATAGTTACAAATTATCACTCTGAACAAGAAGTGGATGCTGAATGTTGATAAAGGGACAAACTTAAGTTTCAGTACATGTAGTGCAAACCATAATAATAATAATAATAATAATAATATGAAGAAGAAGGAGGAGGATAGGAGAAGAAGAAGGAGGAGGATGAGGAGAAAAAGGAGGAGGAGGAGGAGATGAAGAAGAAGATGATTATGATGATGAGGAGGAGAAGGAGGAGGAAGATAAGGGGGGAAGGGGAAAGAGGTACAGGAAGGAAACTTAGGACAAAAAGAAGAAGAAGAAGAAGAAGAAGAAGAAGAAGAAGAAGAAGAAGAAGAAGAAGAAGAAGAAGAAGAAGAAGAAGAAGAAGAAGAAGAAGAAGAAGAAAAAGGAGGAGGAGGAGGAGGAGAAGAAGGAGAAGGAGAAGAAGAAGAAGGAGAAGAAGAAGAAGGAGAAGAAGGAGAAGAAGAGGATGATGATGATATGATGATGATGACTAGTAGGAGGAGGAGGAAGAGAAGGGGAAGAGGGAAGAGGTACAGGAAGGAAACCTAGGACAATTGAGGTGGCAAAAGTGCACTGGTGAAGTGATGGGTGTTGTAATATTGTATGACTTAAATTCAACCATGAACAACTTTGTAACTGTAGTGTCACAATAAAATCAGTTAAAACAATTAAAAATGCATAGATAAAAACATAGTGTAAGTCTTCAAGAATTTAATCAATATTTTAACATAGATGCTTTAATAAAATTAATTTATAACAACTTATTAATGATATTGAGTGTGTTAGTTTTCCATATTTATCTTTTTTTAATTTTATTTTGACAGCAACCTCTTGCATTGGGCTTATACTTGTTTTTTTGGCTCAGGGATTCCGCATGAAGTTACAGAATGACTGCATTTATCTGCATAACATAAATATATAGGTACATATTATGATACCAATATCCAAGGTCAAGTGAAACATACATCAGGAGGTCCTGTCAAAGGTGGAAATTATCACAAACGTGTGGGAGTCAGAGGCTAGGTAAGACAGAAAATGGAACAGTGTGCTAACAATTGTGAGGGTACTAATGCCAACCTAGAACTGAGCATTAAATAGAGGCAAAAGGATACACATGACAACCCTTTAATGTATGTTCTGTAATCCATAGTCTGGAGAGGAAGGAAAATAGAAAGATAGAGAAATGGAAAGAAATAAAGAACCTGCCATGGAGGAGGGCGGGGGGAGGGGGAGGGAACCGGGGACGTTGGTGGTGGGAGATGGGCACTGGTGGCGGGATGGGTGCTGCTACACTGTATGACCAAAACCCAAATATGAACTTTTTAATTGTATATCTTTGTAATTGTAAAAATAAAAAATTTTAAAAAAAATAAAATAAAAAATTAAAAGCTTCTGCACCTCAAAAGAAAAAAATATAATATGGGTTAACTGAAATCATGTCCAGGTTGATCTGAGGTCCTCTTGCCTTTTCTTTCTTTTTTATTAAATAAGGAATATCAGGAATGTTTTTTCTTCCATATCAATCTCTATATACCACATAGTTAATACTGCTATATGAATACTGATGTGTACATATTTTCTATTTCATTTTATCTTTTGTAAAACGGTTATAGGTTTTTAATGAGTTGCACAGAGAATGTTAGTTAAAATTGCTGATATGTTTATCAATGTTCATTACACTTTCAAATAAGTGGTGCAAAATTGCTGATAATTTTGAAGTAAAGTTTTTGAATTAAGCAGCCTAATATTAATACCATATATAATGTTATATATATTTATATATGTATACATACATATATATGAGCACATACATATATATGTGGTCTTCGGGTTTGAGTCACACATGGCAATGCTCAGGGATTCTCATGACTCTACTGCACCTCGGAATACTACTGGCAGTGCTTGTGACCATATGGGATGATGGGATCAAACCTCCATAGGCCCCAGAGTGCAAGACAAATACCTTACCTATTATTCTATTCCGCTTTCCATTAAACAAAATTTTAATAGTGAAAAAAGGTTTATAATTTCTATTTTCATTGTATGTCTTATATCATCACTTTGAAATCCAACACATTTCTAAAAGAGATTTTTAACTCACCTATTTCAGCAAAGAAAAAAACATAGCAAAGCTTTTTTTTTCTACAGAAAATGCAGACTAAATAGCAAAAAATTCTTTTAAAATTGGATTTTGAGGGGCTGAGAGTTTGTCTAATAGGTAGAATGTTTACCTTGCATGTGGCAAACCTGAGTTTGATTCCTGGACTGCTATTTGGTCCTCTGAGAACTTCTGTAGTAATTTCTGTGTGCAGAGCCAGGAATAGCTCCTAGGTTCGCTACTTGTGGCCCAAAAAAGACAAAAATTGTATTTGAAACTCTGTGAGTTGGAAATATTTATACCAGAGATTTGGAAAGGACCAAAGTATTATTTCACAAACTAGCTTGTCATTTTAGATTTAAAAACATGGGATAGGTATAATGGAGTGCATTATATCTGTAATACTTAAAACAGGAAAAAATTGAGTAAAAATATTAAACCTACTTTACTCCTTGAATAAGAATATTATAAACTCATTTGAGCTGTTTAAATACAATTATTTAAACAATTGTGTTAAATTGCTGTTTAAATGAATTCCTTAAGTTGCCATTATATCAACTATTTCTAATTTTCACTCAAATATTGACTCTGTTCTGCCCCTTGAAGTATTGCAGGTGTGGCTGCGGTGCCCAGAAGCATCAGCAGGTGGCAGACAGGAGACATACTTGTCTACACTCAGGGCTCTGCCCCATGGGCCCTGGATGGTTGATGGTCTGACATAGAAAAAAAAAAACTGGCCCCCTGGGATGAACCCAGAGTCACAGCAGACCCTGGCAAGCTACCCATGGTGTATTCGATATGCCACGATCACGATCACAATCTTCCCGTTGATCATCAATTTGCTAGAGCGGCACCAGTAATATCTACATATGTCCTATTTCATGCAAGTAGAGCCAGGGGCATCGGCTTGCTACAGGAACATAAAGAGCCTCAAAACATTATATTAGGTCATGGGAATGACCTAATATAATTATTACTGGAATTTGTCATATCAAATACAACACGAGAAGCTTGTCAGGCTTGCCGAGCGGGAGGCAAACTCTTTTAAACACCTCCAAATAAAGCATTTATTGATGAACTGCACGGCCAATTGTGGCCGCTACGAGACAGGCTATAATGGGCTGGTCTGCTGGGTGGAGTTCTGACGAGAGGGAAGTTCATGAGGCAGTCGGGAGGCATGGCAGGTTCTAGCCCTGGCCCACCACCTCGGCAGAGCCTCACAACAAGCCAGACCACCCCCCCATCACCACGGGTGCCGCCATTTTCCACATTTGGACTACCCTCTCGTCAGAACTCCAACCAGCCCATCGCAGCCCGGATCATTGACACCACTCTGCAGCAGTTTTTCCTCAATCCGCCCAGGTATGCTGGTCCAGAGACTCTTGATATGCCAAAACAGTAACAATAATGAACCTTATTCCCAATGAATGGAGACATCACTGACACCTGCTGGAGCAAATTGATGAACAATGGAAGTCAAGTGACAAGAGACAAGTTGACTCCTGTGGAGCTGACTGTTGAACTAACATCGAGGTGGTATGTATATCAGCTTTTCATTACTCTAAATACTAAAATTTGTAGGTATCACTTAGCAAAAATATGACTGCAAAAGGGAAGCCTAAAAATGTTGTTAGATAAAAGAGAATAGATACAAATATTATATTTATTTGACTAGTTTAATAAAGGTACTTAGTTACATTGGATAATTCAGTGAAAATATATATGATTGTGTAATGGAATTAATAATTACTAAAAAACCCCATATTTCATAATGACCATCATGCTTCTGCCTGACTATAAAACTTGGGATAAGTCTCATTTAATTAATCTGTTGAAAAACTCAGGTACTTAGGTACACTAGTCTTGTGATGGAAATCTCCGGGCTTCCATGGAGTTGGAAATCAACTACCTACCCTCATCTCCCTGTACTTCCAGAAGTCCCAGAAGTCAGACACACTTTCCATAGCCGCCACAGAGTTAAAGTTTAACACCAGCTCTATCACCCCTAGAAAAAAAAGTGGACTTCCATGAGCAACATGTGAAACACTGATCAACTAGGAGTAGCATAGCCGTTTGGGTGGGATGTAATGTGGAAGACAACCAATCTCGATTAACACAGTATACACATAGAAGGCTTATCTATTAACAACATCTTGTAAACTATTATACTAACTATTATTAGCTCCAAACGGAGCTTAATGGTCTCCGCTTTGAGCTACAATAATATTCACAACTTTATTCTATGGAAGCATTATTTTTATTATTATTTTAGCATATTATTTATGACAAGAAATAGAAAATAAATTATGGAGAGCCTGCTATGGTGTCAGGCTTATAGGGTTGTTGGGAAAATTGGAAATAATGGTTGTAGGGAAGATTCAATGGTGGCAGGAATTGGTGTTGAAATATTGTAATATTGAATGTTATTCAGTAATGAATGTTGAATATTGATTTGCTGAATGTCTGCAACAAATAAGTAGGAACAACTGCAGAAAATAAGTAAAATAAAACCAATTACCGGCAACAAAGAGTAGGATTGAAGTTACAGAAAAATAAACAGAACTTGTGAAATGAAGAGGTAATTGAAAGACTTCCAGAATGCAGACCAAAAATGGAAACCGGACATTAAAAATAGCACACAAAAAATAATGAATTAATAATTTCCTTCTACTTTTATTTTAACAAATATAATTACCAACCTCTATCACTGGGTCAGATTTTTCTTTGGGGGGCCTGATTTTTAAAAAAGGCTACTGGTAGGTATTTAAGAATTACAGAGATTGAGAGAAATGTTGATAATCCATTAGTTGACAGCTCTTAACAAAATAACTGGATCATAACTTTAGTACAGACAGTATTTTTTGTTTGTTTTTTGTGTCACACTCAGGATGCTCATGGGTTACTCCTGGTCATGCACTCTGGAATTATTTCTGGCTGTGCTTGAGGAACAGTAAGCTGGGGATAAAACCCAGATAAGCATCATGCAAGGCAAATGTTCTACCTACTGTATTATTTCTCTGACACCAAGGCAGTTTAAATTTGGAGAAATGATTTTGCACACCACTAAGTATTTTTTTATTTTTCATATCACTACATCAAAAATTTAATTATTATTTGTTTGAGCAACTAACACAACAGTTTATTTTATGAGTGTTAATTTTAATGGTTTAAAATTTACTATGATAAATGCCTAGAAATTCAATTATGTTAGAAACATAATAAATTAAAGCTTAAAATAATAGCAACAACAAACTTAGTACATAATAAATAAATCCCTAATATTTTTCTGAATATGTTCTTTAAAATAATATTTTAATTCATCTATGCAGTTAATCAATGATAGGATCCTTTCACCATTTCATAAATATTCGCCATATACACTGTCATGTAATTTTGAAAATGAAACTAACCCTAAATCTGAAAACAGGATTCTTTGCCAATGACTACTGATATTATAACTCAAATTTTGAATGCATAACAATAAACAGGAGAACTATTTAACTTTAGGCTATCTAATTACTACATTTTTCCTCCTTCAATGATACAATATATATATATATTTCTTTGCAAATTAAAATATAATATAATATGAAGTTTATACAAAATGATTGGCTTCTAAGTATAACTGCTGACACATAAATGCATTAACACAGAATATTAAATTAGGCAAGTGAAAACAAATATAAATTAACATTGTTTTTTAAAATGTAAGTTATCACTATATATTTCATTAAAAATTTTCATATGACTGAATACAGATTTTTTTTCAAAATTTTTTAACAGGGTAAATTAACACAGCTAATTTATAATTAATTTAGCTTGTAATTTATGATAAAATATGTAAAATAAAAATATATACTGAAGGCCCAGTATATATGCATATGGTAACTGTATGAATGCATTATTTGCATGCTTAAATTGCATTCATAGAATAAAATATTGTAGGCATTTAAAACATAAAACTTTATATTAGATTGTTTGATAAAGTTGGTATCCTATGTGCAATTTTTAGTCAGAAGATATAGTACAAATGATCCAGATATGTTTAGATACTTTTTAATGTCACATATCAATATTTTTAACAAAATACCCTGAAGTACACTAAATCAAATCAGGAATAAAGTTTCTCTTAGAAGAATCATTGAAATTACTAAGAATAATATCACTGGGAATAATGAAAACACTGTGAATTCCTTAGATTTGCAAGTCCAGAATTATCTGTTCACAGTAGATCTATTGTTTTGTTTTGTTTTTTTTCAGTTATTTGATAATGTGATTTAAAAAGTACAAAATTTTTTCACAATACAGTTGTTAGAAAGATTCATCATATAACACCAATCCCACCATCAGTGTGATCCCACCACTAACGACTCTCGCTTCCTACCAACCCTCATCCTCATTGTTTTAATAACATTATTAAAACTGCCACACAGTTTATCATAAATGCATTAGATGAGATCCTACTACTGATAGTGTACTACCCACATGGCAGAGCCTGGCAAGCTACTTGTGTTGATTTTGATATGCCAAAAACCGGTAACAATTATAGACCTCATTTCCATGACCCGAAGGAATGGTTTGAGGCTCTTCGTGCTCCTGGAGTGAACAGATGCCCTTGGGCTACACTAGCATGGGACAGGTCATATGGAGATATTGCTGGTGCCAACTCGTGTAAATCAATGAATGAAGAAAGGGAAGACAAGTGATACAAGCGAACCGGTACTTCTATATTCTTGGTAAACCATTATTCTATTTGAATTAGTTTCCAAAATATTAACTGTCTGCATAATTTTCTTTGCAGAATTATCTCAGATTTTGGCATATTACTGGAAAAACCATTGGTACCTAAATTTTATGTCTAACATGTCAACAACACTGGACTAGATTGAATCTGCACTACACTAGTTACATGATTTAGGAAAACCACTATCCATTTACTTTTTATAAAACAACAGAACTCACATTTTTCTCATGCTTAAAATAGTTTTATTCGCCCGAGAACAGAGGACTGGCTAAAGAAACTGTGGTTCATCTACACTATGGAATACTATGCGGCTGTCAGAAAAGATGAAATTATGAAATTTACCTGCAAATGGATGGACATGGAGACTATCATGCTGAGTGAAATTAGTCAGAAGGAAAAGGACAGATATAGAATGACTGCATTCATTAATACGACATAAATAGATACCAGTGTTTTACTAAATGTGGGAAATGGTAATGGCAGATTAAAACTCACCATTGAATATACACAGAGACTTAAGTGATAAACTCTAAATATCTGCAGGGCTAGCCACAATGTGTAAAATAAGAGGGAGAGAGATGCAGAGACAGAGAGAGAGACAGAGAGAGAGAAAGAGAGGAAACTTGGGTACCTGCTATTAGGGCAGCATGGGGGTGGGTGGGAGGGGGTGGGGTACATTGGTGGTGGAAATGGGGCACTGGTTGAGGGATGGGTGCTGGTATACTGTATTACCAAGAACCAATTATGAACACCTTTGTAATTGTATGTTTCATGGTGGTATAATAAAAAATTAAAAAAAAACAAAAAAATAGTTTTATTCTAAATTATGTTTAATATGTTCAAAAATAATTGATCTAAAATCAGAACATAGAACTCAGCAAAGGCCCACACCACGTTTTTGTATATTCTAGAACTTAGTGTGGATAAATTTCAAGGTAGTAGAAATTAGAAGCATTGGAGGTATATTGAAGAAAAAGTAAGTTTTATTTTTATTATTATTATTATTAACTAAAACTTATTTTGCTGTGTTATATTTATTTTATTTATTTTACAAGTTTGTTTTTAATTTTTATTTATTTATTTATATTTATTTTGTATGTTTGTTTTTTCTTGGACTGTACTCAGAGATGCTCAGAGACTACTCTCAACTCTGTGCTTGATGCCGCCGGGTGCTGTTTGTATCACACTAGATCTCCCACATAAAAAGATTATGCTCAGTCCTTTGAGCTACTCCGTAATTTGCTGTTTTAAAATTGCTTTATAATTTTATTTTAGGAAGTAAAAATGGTAAGGAATAAGAAAGCAATATAAATTGAAATGCTGATCATACATGAGGCATATCACACACTTACCCATTTAACATACATTTGCTGTTAAAAATTGGGTGTAAAACACATAAGCAGTTCTATTCTACCATTGTGGAAGTGAACAGTATTTAAAAGTTAAGCATTGCTAAAGTACATGTAAATAAAATATAGTGTTATATCACTTGTCTTGCTGTTCATTGAATTGCTCAAGTGGGCACCAGTAATGTCTCCATTCATTGGGAATGAGGTCCATTATTGTTACTGTTTTTGGAATATTGAATACACCACGGGTAGCTTGCCAGGCTCTGCCATGGCTCTGGGTTCATTCCAGGGACCCAGTCTTTTTCTATGTCAGACCATCAACCATCCATTGCCCAAGGGCAGAGCCCTGGGTGTAGACAAGTTTGTCTCCTTTCTGCCACTTGCTGACGCAGCGGGTACCTCAGCCATACCTGCAACACCTCAAGGGGCAAGTGGCAGGTTTCTCTTCAGATCGTATAAATATAGGGTTAGATGTGCAAAATGTAACTCTATTTTTCTCTATTCTTTGCAGTCTGACCATGATACAGTATAGATTATACTGAAACTGAACAGAAAATAAACATACAAAACATGAATTTCACCTACAGTTGTGTGCTAAATAGTCATAAAAGGATAGTCATTTGTGGAAATCAAAACTTGCAAAAAATAACACATATATAACTTGCAATAAAAAACAAAAACTCTTAGCTCTTCAGCGTCTAGAAGTGCAGTTTAGCATGTTTTGCCTGTGTATGGTATGTTAACACTAAAAAAAATTCCTTTGGGACAAACTCTAAAAACATTATTTTGTCTGGATTTGCTTATAAATATCTTGCTTTAGTTCACAAAAAAAGGCAACCCATACTTGTAAACACTGTTTAACACCTGTAATTATTAAAACTGATGAAAGAACTTTATGGCCAACCCTTAGGCATAAAGTTACTATATTACCTAACAAATGTATCTCAGAATAAAAATTCAGTAGAAGTATGTAATAAGCCTACTTAAGTACCATGAAAGCAATTAAAATATTTATAGATATTCTCTTATGAAAGCAAAATTTAACTATTTTTCTGGAAGATTACTTAATTGTAAATAATACAGTTACTGTCTTGCATTCATCATATTCTGTGCTAATCGTTTTTTTTAATCCTTCTTTCTAGAGTCTGTGAAATAGATTTGAGACACAAAGTCAACAACAGTTAATGTGATTAAAACAGCAATCTTAATAAGAATTTTATTCTAACATATTAATGTTCATTTTAAAATGTACTTGTATTGTGAAGCCATCTGTTTCTTGCCTGTCATGGTAACTAAGTTCTGTAATCATAGGACTCAGGAGAGATCATAATTTTTCTTCATGTTATATGACACATTCTACTTTTATTCAAAACAATTTGATTCAAACCCCAAAGTAACTGGGAAGAAATAGGTGACAAGATTAAAACCGAGGTTCAAGTTTAGTTAAGAATTTTTCTTATCGCTTTTCTCAGTATCTGCATTCTCAGTTCAGTCTAACTGAGGTCAGGTCATAAATTTTTCCATGTCTTGACAGAGAAAAAAAAAAATCTTGTCAGTCAACAAGTCACACTTTTTAACTTCTAAAATTCTCACTAAAACAGTAGTAATATTCTTTTGAATATATGACTTTCAAATCACCTTTTGAGCATATTGAAATCAATTAAACAATAAGTATATTCTCATTTACAAAATAAATCAATCAGCCGTCATATTTGACTGATTATTCTTAGTCAGAGTTGTATTTAATCTATAAATTTATTACACATTTTTCTTCTATAAAATGGCATATATTTAAAATGGTGTCTCATAATAAGTGGACAAAAAAAATCAAGTTACTTCCACACAACTTTACTGAAATCATCTTCAAACTAGTGACTTACTGTTCTTGGAGGAAGGTAGTTTCATTTCATTACATATGGAGTTGTGATGTCTATTTTGCTGCTGAAGAGGGAAATACAATAATGAAAAGCAAAGTATAAGATCTCTGGAAATTAAGCTTTAAATGTATCATATTAGCATGAGTCACAAAATTCTTTAAAAATATCTTATGCACTATTATTCACTTTAATATAAGCAATGTGCGGTTGAAAGTGTTTTGTAAGGCTCTGTGAATCTAACATATGTCCCAGTAACACTTAAAATAACTGACCACTCTGATTGCTTTAATAAGTTTTAGAAATATGTTTTCTATATCCACATTTAAAATTATCTCTAATTGCTAGGAAAGGTTACAATAAAATGTCTGCTTTGTCAGTATTATGGTGCTTTGAATATTTACCTTTAACAAAATAACCTCGTTGCCTTTACTAGGTAAAAAGTTTTCTCTGACTTTTTGGTACACAACTACCTTCCAGGGAGGTTTGTTTTTCTTTAATCGCTAAAAGGAAACTTCTTTATTAATAAAAAGATTGTATTTATATTAAAATTCATTTGTTTTATACTTCTATTAAACTTTCATGTAGCAGGGTATTTTTCATTAACCACCTCCCACGCCAATGTATTTTTTGCACTAAATAAGCTTCTCTCTTAGAAGTGAAGTGAACTTAGAATGCAGTTTTGTCTCCAGAGTTGAAAAGCAACAGGAAGATCTGCATGGTTGTTAAAGGAAAACAACATAAAAGTAAATTTTTAATGAACTAATGATTGATATTTTCACAATAAGTATATTTTCTCAAATATATTAAATTCTCTTAAGAAAATGCACACAACATTAAAACTGTTAAGGAAGTTGCATATTCTCTCGGTGTATATTTTGTATGTACACAAAAGTGACAGAAAATCATTTTACTTATATTATTGTCAATTGTACTCGAGGCATCGGAGGGCAGTCATCTTGGTCTTATGGTTGGCAAAGGACAGGCGGGCAGTGCGAATGCTTTTCCCTGCTTCTGCTGCATCTTCCAGTATTTCTGCTCTTCTGTCTTTGAGGTCTTCTTTTATCGCTTCTCTGCACCGCGTTGCAAGCTTGGATGTTAGCATTTGGTCACCTGAGGCTCGAGCCTTGCCACGTTGGCGAATGAGCTCCAGAGTTTTTGAAGACAGGCGTCCTTTTGTGTCTTTCTCTCTCAAAAGCTGAGTTGTTTCTGCCCGGTTTGTAGGGAGTTTGTAGGGAGTACAAGATGCCACTCTGTCTCACGGTCATTGATTTAAAGAAAGCCTTTGATTCTGTGGAGACTGAAGCAGTCATCTAAGCCCTAGACAAACAGGGTGTTCAAACCCAATACATCAAGATCCTTCATGAGCAGTATTACGGATTCACCAACAGGATCTCACCATTCTATAAGGAAGTGATCATTGATGTCAAAAGAGGGGTTCGGTAGGGTAATACCATTTTACCAAAACTCTTCAGCGCCACCCTCGAGAATATCATGCAACAATTAGAATGGGAAGGAATGGGAGTGAAGATAGATGGTCGGCAACTACACCACCTCCGCTTCGCTGATGATATCATTCTAATGACATCAAACATTAGCCAAGCGGCACAAATGCTGGCTGACTTCGAGATTTGGAAACATAGGTCTACAGCTGAATCTAAAGAAAACTATATTTATGAGAAATGAACTAGTTACAGAGGCCCCATTCACTCTCAATGGAACAAACATCTCTGAATACAGCCGTTATTTGTACCTAGGTCGAGAAGTCAACATGATGAATGACCTAAAATCTGAGCTGTGCAGGAGGAAGACAGCAGCATGGAATGCCTTCAAAGGCATCAATGAAATAGATAAAAGGATAAAGAACCTCCGGCTCCGGGCACATCTCTTTGACTCCACCATTCTCCCTGCATTAACATATGCCTCAGAGACCTGGGCCCTACGAAAGCAGGATGAGAATGCTATTCGGGTCTCCCAGAGAGGAATCAAAAGAGCTATGCTTGGAATATCATGCCTCACTCAAGTGAAAGAAGGAATCTGGAGTTCTGACCTCCATCGCTATTCCAGAATCAGGGATGCTGTCTCGTTTGCCGAGGCATCGAAAATCAGACGGGCTGGACATGTAATGCGATTTGGAGACAACCGCTGGACTAGAGCTGTTACTGACTGGATCCCACGGGATGTCAAAAGATCACGTGGCCACCCACCTACAATATGGTCAGACTTCCTTGTCAAGACCCTGAAGGAATGATTTGAGGCTCTTCATATTCCTGAATCAACCAGATGCCATTGGGCTACATTGTCACGTGATAGGGCCCAATGGAAGTGTTACTGGCACCCACTCGAGCAAATAGATGAATAACAGGATTCAAGTGATCAAGTCATTGTCAATTAATTTTGTAATTAAAAAAGCAACTATTTAAAATGATAGAGTAGGACAGCGTTCATTTAGACTCTATTATGTGCTAATGTTGGTAGGGAGCATAGGAGTGTCACATAAGTTATTTCACATAATTTTCTTTATAAGTTCTTAAATTGCTCAACTCTTTTGTTCTCTTTTTACAAATTTTTACCATAGTTATTTCAAATCAAAAATTTCTTATATCAGATAACCTTAAAAAATTTTTATGCAGAATCAACATTTGCTTTTAAATATAGAAAGTAGCTCCTGATTTTTACTGAACCTTTTAGATGCAGTATAAGAAAACATATTCTGATTTACTCTTGATAGCTTGTATACCTGGTATTTGTAGAACAGCCTAATTTCTTATTAAACTTAGCTAAGGCTTATAAGGCAAAGGTTTTCACTGTTTTCCAAAATTCCTAATTGCTCAACACTGTCTGTGTTTTAAGTAGGCAAACTGAATATTAGAAATTGTTGGGTTATGTTGAGGCAGGCCATGGCTGGTATCGTCAAAACCCCATCCAAGGATGGGTCCACTTGGGTCCATGTGGCTATGGCAGGTATCCGGGAGGGCACTATGTAAGCACTATGTAAGGGCAGCCACTGAGTTAATGTCCCATGATGGGTTGGGAGCAGGAGAGGCAACTTAAATGCAGGCTTAGCCCTTACACCCTTGCATAAATCTGTATGGCTAGCCCCCTAAGCTGTCTCAATTTATAAAAACAAAATGGGGAGATGTTGGGTTCTGAGTGGCTAACCTTAGGGTCCAGCACTTCCCCACTACAAGGCCAAAAGGGTGGGACCCAGAAATGGGCCCCTGCTTATATGTTTACACCCAAAACATCTGTGCTTATCCAAGCTAAGGTGAGGCAAGGTGTGCCTGGTTTTCTGACTATGGGAATATGTAAATCTGAGATTGTTTTCTGTTGCAATGACCCATGAGGAGCTTGCAAATGCTATATGATTTGTGCTTGTACCCCCTCCACCCCAAAAATTGTATAAAATGCTTAAAATCTAATCAGTAAACAGAGAACAGCTTTCCAGGACATTCCCCTGCGTTGGTGTCTTTCTTTTCTTTTCGGCGGCAGGGGAAAGGCAGATACTTCTTCCCAAGTCCAAGTCCTTTCCTTTTCGCAGGGATGAAGTCCAGCAAGATCCAGGTCTCTCTCATTCGTGCTGGGGGTTGCTGGTCAGGGTCCCCTAACAAAAAATTTTTAGTTATTTGCTATAGAGATGAGTGTGACTAAACAATTTTATTAAACAAAAATATAAAGATTAGACAAAATCATTTTATGTGATTAAGTCTGAGCTCCTATAATGACCCATAAAAGAAAAGTAATATTAAGAGTCACAATTCTTCATTATATTGATTATATTTTAGTGTGTAGTATAGGAATAAATAAGTTAAAAATAAGGTTGACTCAGGAATTATTTTAGAAGTTTATTTCTATGAACCTTTTTTATTAAAGAACAGATCATTTATCCAAATAAAGTTTAAAATGGGTGTATATGCTTATCTGTATGATTTTTATTGGACATTTGAATCAAAAATATTTTAAAAAGCTCATACTGTCATTAAAAACAATAAAATATACTTTGTAAAAGGATTTGGTGATTTGGAGTTTTTAGAACATCCTTGCAATAACAAAAATTTCTGAAATATTAAATTATGATAGAATGCTGCATGCTATAAGAGTATAATAGAATGAGAGAGTTTCAAGCCATGTTATAGCAAAATAACATGGTGAGGTCTTTATATCAGATAATTGAAAGTGACATCACTTTATTAAAACCTTTGATTACAAAACATCCTTGTTAATTTCATAATAGTGTCTGAAACAACCAAGAAAAACATGCTTGCATTTTTCCTTATGTAGAAAAATTTTTCAGTTCCTTCCAGAAAGTGCTTCTCACAAATGTGAAAATTATTTTAGAAGTATATTAAGTAAGCACTATATATATACATGCATACAAGTATATATGTATGCATGTACATATATATAAATATATATATATATATATATATATATCACTGCCTGTATCACTCTCTTCCTGTTCATTATCGATTTGCTTGAGCAAGCACCAGTAACATCTTCATATGTCCTGTCTCATGCTAGTAGAGCCCAAGGGCACCTGCTTGCTCCAGGAACATAAAGTGTCTCAAACCATTCCATCAGGTCATGGGATTGAGGTCTATAATTGTTACTGGTGTTTGGCATATCAATATGACACGGGTAGCCTGCCAGGTTCTGCCATGCGGGTAGCATACTCTTGTAGTCATCTCTAAATCTAAATCCAGCATTTATTGATGAACCACACGGCCGTAAGTGACCGCACAAGCCAGGCTGTGATAGGCTGGTCTTCTGGGTGGAGTTCTGATGAGAGGGAAGTCCGGATGTGGAAAATAGAGGCCCTCATGGAGTGTGGGGTCATCTGGCTTATTGTGAGGCTCTGCTGGGGTGGTGGGCCAGGGCTAGAACCTGCCATCCCTCCCGGGCATCTTGTGAACAGCTGGGCACAGGGAGAGCCAGTAGCAACTCTAGCCCATATTTGTGAGTCTCTGGATCAGCATAACTGGGCCAGATTTAAAAAAGAACATATAATACATATTCAATGTCTGTCTTCCCGTTAATCATCGACTTGCTCGAGCAGGCCCCAGTAACATCTCCATATGTCCTGTCTCATGTTAGTAGAGCCCAAAGGCATCTGTTTGCTCCAGGAACATAAAGAGCCTCAATCCATTCCGGAATGAGGTCTATAATTGTTACTGGTATTTGGCATATCAAATACAACACGGGTAGCTTGCCAGGCTCTATGTTTAATAATATTTGTCTCTAAAATCATTATAAAATGTTTGGTTTTAGGGTAAATTTAGTCATTTCCTTCCACATTGACTCCACCTCCAAGGAGTCATTGGAAGAATAGAAGCAATAGTAGAATGGGTAGAGTGATTACATGTGACTGACCCATGCTGGAGCCTGGCTCCCCACACCCTGAGCCCTCTCAGAGTGACTCTGAATGCAGTCAGATGTAAACCCTTCAGCATAGCTGGGTGTTCCCCCAAAAAAAACGGAAGATATTTATAAATTCATTAAAATACTGACTATTGTAATATTAAAATTAGTGTGTAAAACATTTCCCTTTATAATATGAGAAATGTTTCATCTTGGGTCTTGTGATAAAAAACATAAGTCCCTGATTAAATTATTTTTCATAATCAGAATTTAGAAACAAATCCTTTAGATGACCAAATATATTTGGTTGTAATTATATCTGCTTGCGTGGAAATATGCTTGACACATTAAACTAGATAAACAGGTTTTCTATAAAGTTTACAAACTGTAATAAAATGCTGTACTGTAATTCCAAAATGACCTGCAAAACTCAGGGGAAATTGAAAAAGATCTCTTTCGAGTTAGTCTAGCAGAGACAATATAATTTTTGAACTTCCTGACAGCTCTATTTCTCTCTCTACAAGGAGCTGGCAATGTGTTACTGGTACCTTTATCAAGAAATTATTTTTCACCTAACACTGCAAAGTCAAGATTTCACCTATCATATGTTTATGACACTATAGCTTGAAAGACACAGAACAAAGTGAAGTGAGCTGGAAATGGATAAGAATTGAAAGAGAAGCAAATTAGAATTATCTTCATTCTAGTTTGCAGTACTATTTTAAAAATCACTTCTCTCGAAATATTTTAGTTTTAAAGTAGAAATCCAAGTATGCTCTAGAGTTAAAGATGTTCAAATTTTCAGACAGATTTTATGAAAGTAGTGAGAGTCTTAACCATTCTTAATTCTTTGAGAATCAATAAAGAAGTGATTAAATAGTAGGCAATTAAATGGGAAAATATTGCTTATTCCATTTTGTTTATTTGTTTTTCTTTATGTCTTTGGACAATTTAAAACATATGGTTGGAAATAACAGGAAATTAATGTTTTCCCTTCACAAATAATGAAAAAATTGGCATTTTTAGAGCTTTAGAGGTATATTCAAAGTGTCTAGCAAAACAGTTTTATTATAAATGCAAATATTATGCTATTAAATGTTGAACTGATTGTCTTTATAAGCTTGAACGTAATATTATGCTTGAGGACAAGGTATACAAAAATAAATGGAAAAAAGTTTGATTCAAATTTATGTCAAGTGTTTTGTTTGGAAAGTGTACTATACAGAACAATTAACTTAAAAGGTTCAAGTCCATGAGGGAAGGAAGACTATCAGAGGAGAATGCAAGGAAGGAAATGTTTTGCAGATGTACTGCATTTAAATTAATAAAATCTCATTAGGTTTTATGTTTGCCAATAACGGCTGGAAAAGTTACCATACATTGTAGGAACAATTACCCAAATCTTCACTGTCTCATTAGGTTTGTCATACTGTTTTCATTATAATACATTAGAACTTGCAAGTGAGCCTTCAGTAATGACATATTGTTCCAATTCTCCTTTCAGCAGGCTCTAAGATATTTTAGTATTTGTGCTATAAGCCAGCAGGTGTCTTCACTTTGCTTTTTCTGAATCAGTTTTATACACAGAACTCCAGACACAGAATGGAATGTAAAAGGGCTTTCAACCACCACATAAAACTGAGTCTGATTAGAGCAAAGCAATACACACTATTTTTATGATTTTATGTTAATTCAAAGAAACTACAAATGTGAACCTTTAGAGTACATGTCTGCTCTAGTAAGACCTGTTAGTGAAATCTGTATTAATGTAGATAAACTGTGCAGTATATAAAGTTTAATAATTTGCATAACAAATGGAAGACATAGCACTTATTTGAATATCTAAAGCATAATAAACTTCAATAAGAACAACCTACACTGTTTGAGCTTTCAAGATGCTTGCATTTAAATGGGAAAGATTTAAAAAGGATATGATTTTTTAAAATGCTTTGAAGCTTCCTATTAAGGTCTTAAGCAACTCAAGGTTAAAATAAATATTGTATTTAAGGTGGGTGAGAAAAGATTTAGAAGCAATTTATAGAAAATTACTTAGAAGTGAAATAAGATGAATGTTTATAGTAAGTGCAATTGCCACTTGAACTTCAAAAAAGAAATAATTACAGGACCAGTCATAAGACAAAAAAGACAAACTTAAGCTAAAGACTATGCCCAAATATCTACTCTACTCACATGTAATATCCACTACTATAAAAATATAAATATATTTAAATATTTGTAAACTAAAAGTAAAGGTATTTGTAATATGTTAAGATTATTAATATAAAGATTATTAGCATAAGATTATAAGAATAAAATAGCATTATATGAAGCATCCATTTTGAAGAACATTTACAAGTACCTCATTTGAGTGCCAAATAGGGGAAGAGAAATCTATTTTCAAGTGGGTTGCAATCATTTAAATATTTCTAATGTTCCAATTCTTGGGTCTTGGCAATCATTTTATCTTATTGTTGGGAAAAAGAAATAAAGACAGAGAACAATCTCTGGTAATAAAAAACTTGTCTGTATATGTGGGAGTCAGAGGCTAGGTAAAACAGAGAATGGAACAGTGTGCTAATGATTGTTGAAAGTGCTAATACCAACCTAGAACTGAGCATTAAATACAGGCAAAAAGATATACATGACAACCTCTTAATGTATGTATTGTAATCCACAATGTGTAAGGGAAAGAAGAGAGAAAGAGAGAGAGAGGAAGAGAAAAAGATAAAGAACCTGCCATAGAGACAGGCTAGGGGAGGTAGGAGGGAATTGGGGTCATTGGTGTTGGGAAATGGGCATTGGTGGAGGGATGGGGTTTGAAACACTGTATGACCAAAACCCAAATATGAACATCTTATGAACATCTTTGTAATTATATATCTCTGTGGTATAATAAAATATTAAAAAAACTTGTCTGTGTGTGAATCAAGAGAGCTTATAGTGAAATTTATTTAGAAATATGAGAGCAGAAATAAGAGAAGTGTGTGTTCAAGAGAAAACATCGACTTCTCCAGAGTGAAAATGGGTAAACAGAGAAATCATAGAAACAAGCAAGCAAAATGTGTATTCACAGCACTACACGGGCTTAAGGAGCAATCCTAGAAAGCTCTTTGATGCTAGAAAATATGATAGTTTTTTAAAACCTATGTGCATAAATTAATTTAAATGTACATGCTGGTGCATGCCTATTTTACCATACAAAGATCATCAAATAAACAAATAGAAAGATATTGGAAAGAAACTGAAACAAAGGACTTACTCCCCTCATAGAATAAAAGTAATGATTTAATTGAAAATGTTTGGTAAATTTTTTTTTATCTAATTAGTAAAATGTATGAAGTAAGTGACTCAGTATTTCTCTCCAGCAGGAAATTACTTGTGACCTTCCCAGTATATCACTTGACGGTTGTGAGGACTAGATTTGCCTGTTGTAGAAATAGGCTATTGCTGAATATTTAAAACTTCAACAGTAAGAAACAAATGTAAATTCTACCCAAAAGTCCCTCTTAAAATATTTTTGTAACTATCTTATAGGTCAAGGAAAATATTTTCTGCCAAATATTGTTTACAATCTATTTTAATATAGCATTGTGTTTATTGATGAACACCTTGATTTTTCTACATAATATTTGGCTGTTAATTTACCAATTATTTTTTTAAAAAAAAGACTCTTTCAAAGGGTTAGAATTTTTGGATTAACAACACCAAAACTAATCTTGGAAAAGTCAGTGAAATCTGGCTGAAAATAGCAATACAAATTAAAATGTATATGATGCAGTTTAACTTAAAGAACTTAATTTCAATTTGTTATAGCAAATAAGAAAATTGAGTTCTTGAACAAAGACGTGTCTTTCAACTTGTCACTTATCATACATGTTATTTGCATTGCTGACACATGTCTTGATAAAACTAAATGCATACTATTGATTGCTTTATCTGTAAGCAAGATCTCTCAAAGTAGGCCACTAAATGTCAGGTGAAAGTTTAGTCTTTTGCCACTATTAACTTATTAACTGTTCAATTCCAAGCAAAATAAAGGAAATATGAGAAGAAAGAGCTATGACCATTTTTCATGAACATTTTTGTGAATAAGAAAACAAAAGATGCAAAGGGGCTCACTGTCATGTGATATAGTGAATGAAAGAAATGGGATTTGATATCAGGTGACTTCTCTCTGGAGATAACAACATTGACCTTTGTACACATAATCTTCTCAAGAATAAAACAACTTAACCTGTATCAGGAGGTTTTGTCAAAGGTGGAAATGATCACAAACATGTGGGAGTTAGAGGCTAGGTAAGACATAAAATGAAACAGTGTGCTAACAATTGTCGAAAGTACTAATACCAGCCTAGAACTGAGCATTAAATACAATCAAAAGATACACATGACAACCCTTTAATGTATGTTCTGTAATCTGCAATCAGGAAGGGAAGGAAAAGAGAAAGAGATAGAGAGAAAGGGAAAGAAATAAAGAACCTGCCATGGAGGCGGGCTGAGGGAAGGGGAGGGAACCGGGGACGTTGGTGGTGGGAGATGGGCACTGGTGGAGGGATGGGTGCTGGAACACTGTATGACCAAAACCTGAATATGAACATCTTTGTAATTGTATATCTCACTGTGGTATAATAAAATAATTAAAAAAAAACAACAGCTCAAATGTCCAAGAACAGATGAATAGACAAAGAAGCTATGGTTTATACTCATTTTGGAATAAAATGAAGCATTAAGATAAAAGTCATGCAGTTTGCAATGGTGGAACTGGAGATCAGGATGAGTGCAGTGGGCAAGAAGGAGGCCAACACAGAATGATCTCTCTCATATGTGTGATGAAAACAAAGAAAAAAACATAGTAAAAGAACATCAGCAGAGCCTGGAAAGCTACCTGTGTCGTATTTCATATGCCAAACACCAGTAACAATTATAGACCTCATTCCCATGAACTGATGGAATGGCTTGAGGCTCTTTATGTTCCTGGAGCAAGCAGGTGCCCTTGGGCTCTACTAGCATGAGACAGGACATATGGAGATGTTACTGGTGCCTGCTCGAGCAAATAGATGATGAACGGGAAGACCGTGATACAGTGATACAGTGAAAAGAACATCAAATGGCCAAAAGCAACAGATTTTAAGAACAGATCCATAGACCAGAGCTTATTAGGGTAGAGAGAAGTGGCAAATGGGAGGTTAATGGTGAGAGTGGGGAAAGAGAGGCAGGTACTGTGGTGGAGGATCCGAAGGTTTTGCATAAAACCATTCCATTGATTATAAAATCATAATTTGTAAGATGATAAAAAACGATGGCTTCACTTTTGTTTTTTTTGGGTCACACCCGACAATGCTCGGGGTTACTCCTGGCTCTGCACTCAGGAATTATTCCTGATGGTGCTTGGGGCCCATACAGGATGCTCGAATTGAACACGGGTCTGGTCAGGTGCAAGGCAATTGCCCTATCTGCTGGATTATTGCTCTGGCTTCTAATTTCATTTTTTATATTGGAAATTATATAGGATAATTTTTTAAATCCTACATCCAGATCTTTGTTACTTTGTCTTTCCCTCTCTTTCCATCCCAACTTCTGTCTCCTATTTTTCTCCTCCCTCCCAACTTTCCATTCTCCTTCCCTTCAAACTTGCCATTTCTTCACTATCTCTCTACACATACTAATACAGATACTGAACACATACAAGAAACTGTTAAATTTTGGGATTGTGTACTCTGCTACAGCTACTTGTGCTCAGGGTTTATTTCTGGTAGTGCTCAGGGGAACTTAGGAATCATACCTGGAAAACACCCACCCTGTTGTTCTCTCTCTGGCTCCCTATTGTTACATATTTAGCAGTAGTTTTTTCCTATATTTTTACTCGAACGGACATAATATTTATGAGCTGTTAAATAATTTAAAGGCAGGAAAACTAAGTAAGATTCATATCAATATGTAAGTGTGGTCACATATTAGAAAATGAAATAATTCCATCAATATGACACAGTAAAAAATCATATGATATCATAAGAAGTGCAGGGGAAAATGTTTATGTATTCTTAAGAAAATACTCTGAGTAATCCAAAAATATGTAAGATGAAATCCTTTGTCTTGAGAAAGAAGTGACAAAGGTCCTATAACATCAAACTTACGGAGATATTAACCTTTGTTCACTAAGACCAGGAACAAGATAACAATGTTATTTCTCACTAAATGTTTTCAATATCATACGAACAGTTCTGGTGAAATAGTACAAAAAGGAAAATATATGCATATTATGACTGAATACTCTGTCTTTCTGAACTCATGACAATCATATCAAAAGGGCCGAGGGCTGGAGTGAGGGGGGATAGAGGTGTGCTGAGCTGATATGGGAGGGGGAGGGGAAACTTGGTGGTGGGAAATGCACATTGGTGAAGGAACAGGTGTTTAATCGTTGTATGACTTAAACCCAACCAAGAAAAATTTTGCTACTGTATATACGTCATGGTGATTCAAATAAAAAGAATAAAAATAAGAATTAAAAAAGCTCCCTTGGAACTTATTATCAATTATACTATGGTAGAAGACAAATCTAAAGGATGTATATTAATTGAAATCATATATAATAGCACTGTAGTATAAATTAAAAGGATAATTAAATTATATATTAAAATATAGATTAAACATCTAAGTATAAATCTTATGAAACATATATAATACATATGAAGAAAAGTGCAATACATTGTTAAAAATTAAAATAAAATCAAAGTAGGGATGATTCATACACACCTAATATGTTTACTTAAATTGTCTTTATGTGTTGGACTGACAGGCTTAGCTAGTTTGGGAGCTTTGCTGCTTTACCCACTCACAGCTAAATCTACTTCACTGTATCACTGTCTTCCCATTCATCATCGATTTGCTCGAGTGGGCCCCAGTAACATCTCCATATGTCCTGTCTCATGCTAGCAGAGCCCAAGGCATCAGCTTGCTCCAGGAACATAAAGAGCCCCAATCCATTCGGAATGAGGTCTATAATTGTTACTGGTATTTGGCATATATATCAAATACAACACCGGTAGCTTGCCAGGCTCTGCCGTGCAGGTAGCATACTCTTGTAGGCATCTCTAAGTCCAGCATTTATTGATCAGCTTGCGCCACGCGAGCCGGGAGCTGATAGGCTAGTCTGCTGGGTGGAGGTCCGACTTACATGTTCTTAAGCCAAGGTTCATTCTAATGAGATTTCTCTTCTATGTAAACTCTGATAGAGGGTGTGGCAGTTACAGAAGTCACCTTGTCTGAACAACTTCAAACTACACATCTACTAAAACTTCTATGTTTTCTAGATTGGGCACAGCTCCTCTTTATACCCACTGCACCCAGCATGGGACAGTTAGAATTTACCAGGATACTGCCACCCTGACTACGTTAACACTATCTTTAAGATTATAGGATGGATCATACTAGTTTGCCCTCAAGCAGGCAAGTGTGACCCTTTCAGTATACATAGAAAATATAGTCAGAATCACTCTGGTGAAGATAATAAAGAAGTAAGAACTTGTGCCATCGGTACTCATCAACACACTGGCTCGGCTCTTTACATACTACCTGTCTGAATGCAATGTGCCCTCCCAATGGAAAACCAGCAGGACAGTTCTACTGTTCAAGAAGGGAAAGGTTCACAACATTGGCAACTATCGCCCCTCTGTCTGTTGTCCATCTATGAGCTGTTCACTCGAGTCATCCTGAACAGGATTGGCAGAACATTAGATGAAGGACAACCATGCGAGCAAGCTGGCTACCGAAAAGGATTAAGCACAATCGACCATATCCACACAGTAACCAAGCTTACTGAGTTTTGTAGGAGGTCCAAGATGCCGCTCTGTCTCACATTCATTGATTTAAAGAAAACCGTTGATTCTGTTGAGACTCAAGCAGTCATTGAAGCCCTAGCCAAACAGGGTATTCAAACTCAATACATCAAGGTCCTTCGTGAGCTGTATTACAGATTCGCCACAGGATCTCACTACAAGAAAGTGATCATTGATGTCAAAAGAAGGGTTCGGTAGGGTGATATCATTTCACCAAAACTCTTCAGTGCCACCCTCGAGAACATCATGTGACAATTAGAATGAGAAGGAATGGGAGTGAAGATAGATGGTCGGCAACTACATCACCTACACTTGGCTGATGACATAATTCTAATAAAACCAAACATTAGCCAAGCAGCACAAATCCTGGCTGACTTCAACCGAGAATGTGGAAAGATAGGTGTACAGCTGAATCTCAACAAAACTATATTCATGAAAAATCAACTAGTTCCAGAGGCCCCATACACTCTCAATGGAAAAGACATCTCTGAATGCAGCAGTTATGTGTACCTAGGTTGAGAAATCAACATGATGAACGACCTAAACTCTGAGCTGCATAGGAGGAAGAGAGTGGCATGGAATGCCTTCAAAAGCATCGAAAAAATATCTAAAAGTAAAAAGAACCTCCTGCTCTGGGCACATCTCTTCGACTCCACCCATTCTTCCTGCATTAACAGACGCCTCAGAGACGTGGGCCCTACACAAGCAGGATGAGAATGCTATTTGGGTCTCCCAAAGAGAAGTTGAAAGAGCTATGCTTGAAATATCATGCCTCACTCAAGTGAGAGAAAGAATTCGGAGTTCTGACCTCCATCACCGTTCCAGAGTCAGGGACGCTGTCTCATTTGCCAAGGCATTGAAACTCAGATGGGCTGGATATAAAATGTGGTTTGGAGACAACCACTGGACGAGAGCCGTTACCGACTGGATCCCATGGGATGTCAAACGATTACGTGGACACCCACCTACAAGATGGAAGATCACCTACAAGATGATCAGACTTCTTCATCAAGACCCTGAATGAACGGTCTGAGGCTCTTCATATTCCTGAAGCAAGCAGATGCCATTGGGCTACACTGGCACATGATAGTGTCACATGGAAATGTCACTGTAGCCTGCATGAGCAAATGAATGAATAACGGGATGTCAAGTGATCAAGTGATCAAGTGAACAAGGACATTGTGGGTACCATATAAAATATATGAAGCCCATGAAATTAATATGTTTTACTTTATATCAACCCCTCTCTCTCTCAGCATTTTACATAAGAGATAATCTCAGAAGAAGGGATTAGTCCTTGGCATGCTTCTTTATTTATACCTGTAGTAGGGTGTGGCAACACCACCCTACACTCTGTTTAGGATTCTTTGTTGACAGGACACTCCCTGTCAACAGTTAGGTTTACTTGGTGTATATAAGGGGACTGACTCAGGCACTTGCCCCTCTTCTCTTCCCCTTATTTTGGTTAAAACTCCTCTCTGGTGAGATCCTCTCTCTTTGATGGAGACTGGTTCTTTTGTATGAACTGAGTTCTGACCAGAGCTAGAGAGCTTTCATTATATTGGATTGCAATGATGGAGCTTTTTGTTAAAATTTTTTTATTATACCACCGTGAGACATACAATTACAAGATGTTCATAATTGGTTCTTAGTAATACAGTGTCCCAGCACCCATCCCTCCACCAGTGCCCCATTTCCACCACCATGCACCCCACCCCTCCAGCACACCCCCAGGCTCCCAGGATAGCAGGTACCCCAGTTTCATCTCTTTCTCTCTCTGTCTCTCTCTTTCTGTCTCTGCATCTCTCTCCCTCTTCTTTAACACATTGTGGCTAACCCTGCAGATATTTAGAGTTTATCACTTAAGTCTCTTTGTGTATATTCAATGGTGAGTTTTAGTCTGCCATTACCATTTCCCATACTTAGTAAAACACTGGTATCTATTTATATCCTATTGATGAATGCAGTCATTCTATATCTGTCCTTTTCCTTCTGACTAATTTTACTCAGCATGATAGTCTCCATGTTCATCCATTTGCAGGTAAATGTCATAATTTCATCTTTTCTGACAGCTGCATAGTATTCCATAGTGTAGATGTACCACAGTTTCTTTAGCCAGTTCTCTGTTCTCGGGCATTTAGGTTATTTCCAGATTCTAGCTATTGTGAATAGTGCAGAGATGAATAAAGAAGTACAGATAGTGCTTCTGCTATGTGTTTTTTGGTATCTCGGGTATATTCCCAGTGTGCTATTGCTAGATCAAATGGGAGCTCAATACTAGTTTTCAGAGGAATGCACATATTGTTTTCCAAAAAGGGCTGGACGAGTCGGCACTCCCACCAACAGTGGATGAGAGTTCCTTTTTCCCCACATCCACGCCAGCACCGGTTGTTCTTGCTGTTTTCGATGTGTGCCAGTCTTTGTGGTGTGAGAAGGTACTTCATTGTTGTTTTGATTTGCATCTCCCTGATGATTAAAGATGAAGATCACTTTTTCATATGCCTTTTGGCCATTCGAAATTCTTCTTTTTTGGAAGCTTCTGCTCATTTCTTCTCCCCATTTTTTTGATTGGGTTGGCTGCTTTTTTCTTGTGAAGTGCTACCAGTGCCTGATATATCCTGGATATTAACCCCTGTTAGATGGGTATTGGGCGAATATCCTTTTCCACTCTGTGGATTGTCTTTGTATCTTGGTCACCATTTCTTTTGAGGTGCATAAGCTTTTCAATTTTATATAATCCCATTAGTTTATCTTTGCTTACATTTGCTAGGTCAGTGGTGTGTCGTCTTTGAAGGTACTTTTAGTTTCAATGTCGTAGAGCATTTCTCCCATGTTTTCTTTGGTGTACCTTATCGATTCATGTCTGATGTTGAGATATATAATCCATTTTGATCTGACTTTTGTGCATGGCATTAGAAGGAGGTCTAAGTTCATTTTTTTACACGTAGCTGCTCAGTTCTCCCACACCATTTGTTGAAGAGGCTTTCTTTGCTCCATTTAATATTTTTTGCTCCTTTATCGAAGATTAAGTGGTTGTATATTTGAAAGTGTGTTTTAGGACATTCAGTTCTATTCCATAGGTCTATGGGTCTGTCTCTATACCACTACCACACTGTCTTAATTACAACTGCTATGTAGTAGAGCTTGAGGTTGGGGAAAGTGATACCTCCCATCTTCTTTTTCCCAAGGATTGCTTCAGCTATTCGTGGGGGTTTATTATTCCTTACAAATTTCAGGAGTGTTTGTTCAATTTCTTTGAAGAATATCATGGGTATCTTTATAGGGACCGCATTGAATCTGTATAAAGCTTTAGGGAATATTACCATTTTGATAATGTTAATCCTTCCAATCTATGAGCAGGAAATGTGTCTCCATTTCATCAGGTTCTATTTTATGGTGGAGCTTTTGTACTATCAAAGCCGTTTGGTACTGTACTGGACTCGAAGTTTTCGTCCATTCCCCTGGTGGCCTCAGAGGTAGAATAGAACTCTGTACTGCTACTTTTGGGAACCTCAGTGATTCCCTCAAAATTATGTTAGTTCTTCCCAACTTAAAATATAAATTAAATGCAATATCCATCAAAAATTTAGGCACTTATTATAAATGTTACCTAAATTATACAAATAACTCAAAGCTCAACAATAAAAAATATGCTTCCTTTTTAAGAAATACATAAAATCTACAGAATGGGAAAGAATATTTACACAAAACACATCTGATAAGTGATTAATATCAAAGGTATAAAAGACACTGTTAGAACTGCACAAGAAAAAATATCCATCCTTTTTAAGAAATGGGGAGAAGAAATGAATAGAAATTTCCTCAAAGAAGAAATTTAAACTGCCAAAAGGCATATGAAAAAGTGCTCTTCTTTATTAAACATTAGGGGTTTTCCAATCAAACAACATTAAGATATCACCTCACACCACAGAGACTGGCACATAACCAAAAGAGAAAGAAAAACCAGTCCTGTCATGGATGCAGAGAGAAAGGGACTCTCATCCACTGTTGGTGGAAACGTCGATTGGTACAGCCTTTTTGGAAAACAATATGGACATTACTCCAAAAACTGGATATGAAGCTCCCATTTGACCCTGCAATACCACTACTGGGAATATACCCTGTGGACACATGGAAACTGTCTGTACTTCTATATTTATCACAGCACTATTCACAATAGCGGGGAATCAGAAAACAACCCAAGTGCCCAAGAACAGCAGACTGGATAAAGAAACCATGGTACATCTACACAATGGAATACTATGAAGCTATCAGGAAAAATGAAGTCATGAAATTTGCCTGCAAACGAATGGACACAGACATTATCAAGCTGAGTGATATTAGTCAGAATGCAAAGGACCAGTATAGAATTATTTCATTCATCTGTTGGATATAAATATATACCAGTGTTCTATTAATTGTTGGAAATATTAATGCCAGACTAGAGCTGGGCGTTTAATGTAGGCAAAGGGATATACATGATAACCCATAAATGTATGTATGGCAAGCCACAATGTAAGAGAAGAGAGAAAGAGAAAGACAGAAAGAGAGAGGGGTGGAAGAAAGAGAGATAGAGTATGTGTGTGAGAGAGAGCAAAATTGTCTGTCTTAGAGGCAGGCTGGTAGAGGGGGAGGACATCTGGGGACACTGGTGGGGGGATGTGCACAGCTGCTGGAACACCGTATGACTGAAACCCAATCATGAACACCTTTGTAAACGTCTATCTCACAGTGCTAAGATAAAAATAAAATAAAATAAAAATCTTGTTTAAAAATGGGCAAAATAGATTAATAGATACTCAGAATATATACAGAAAATGTAAAGCATACTTCTGATAACTTACCATTTAAAAAACACTATACACTTACTAGAAGGCTCATGATGGAACACGAACACTAAACATTGGTGAAGGCTCAAAGAAACACGATTCTTATTTACTCTGGTATGCAAAAAAGGTACAACATATATGTTTTTGTATTGCTTTATTATATAGGAGGTACTTTCAACAGATGTCCAGGAACCTAGGAAAACATAGTAACAATATTGTGTCCAGGTTTTTTTTTGTTTCTGTTTTTTGTTTTTTGGGTCACACCCGGCGATGCTCAGGGGTTTCTCCTGGCTCTGCACTCAGGAATTACTCCTGGCGGCGCTCGGGGACCATATGGGATGCTGGGGATCGAACCGGGCCGGCACGGGCCGGCTGCGCAAAGGCAAACGCCCTACCCGCTGGGCTATGGCTCAGGCCCCATTGTGTCCAGGTTTATGGAACTTAGAGGCTATCAGGATCACACTGAGAGATCCTCAGAGGTTTCCAAGGCCAATCTGATGTTCATTTGGGGGAACCCTGTGGGACTAAGGAATCAAATCTATTTAGGTGCCAGCAAAATATATGAGCCTAACCCTTGTGCTATTTCCTAGTCCTTGTTGCTGATATTTTAAATAAAATAAAGTATGAAGCATGAAAAACAGATTGGGCGACAGAATGGAATTTCTCTCATCCAGGAAAGAGAGAAAGGAAGTGTATAAAGGAAGTGTATCACTTGTATCACTCACTAGTTTTCCCACTGTTCGTGGATTTGCTCCATCAGGCACCAGTAACATCTTTATACATCCTGTCACATGCTAGTGTAGCCCAAGGGCATCTGCTCACTACAGGAACATGAAGAGCCCAAAACATTCCTTCAAGTCATGGGAATGAGGTCTATAATTGTTACTGTTTTTTCTTTCTTTTTGGGTCACACCCGGCGATGCTCAGGGGTTACTCCTGGCTCTGCACTCAGGAATTACTCCTGGTGGTGCTCGTGTTACTGGTTTTTGACATAACAAATAGACATGGGTAGCTTGCCAGGCTCTGTCATGCAAAATGAATAAATAGATAACAGATATCAGCAGATTCGGGTATGAAGGTCACTGTGGCCCTGCAGGTCTTCTTGGAGCCAGGAATGAGGCCCCTCCCCCATCTTCCTCACCTCTGAGAGCCCATAAACTTCTCAGACACCAAAGCAGCAAACACAACCCCAGTCACCCACCATGACCCAGGACTCATGAGTGAATCTCCAAAGAAACCAATGGACAGCAGAAATAACCCTGGGCTTTCCCGCATCATCTTAAAAGCTGCTGTAGTGATACGCCAGGTATGTATGTATGTATGTATGTATGTATGCATGTATGTATGTATCTATCTATCTATCTACCTATCTATCTACCAATCTATCTCTCTGTATATATATCTACTTGCTTATTTATTTAATATGTATTTAAAACTTCATTTAAAGGAAGTGTATAAAACAAAAAAATTACACACTCCAATTGGGATTCACATTATCCAAAATGGGAAGAAATTCAAAGAAATGTTTATTATAACTTTATTCATCATTTAAAAACTAGTATGTGACAAAAATTAAATGAATTAATAAGTAAACTCTGGCATATTGAGACAACAAAATATTATTTTTTAAAAAAGATGAAATACCCAGTAAGTAATAAAAATACATGGTGGAGCGTAAAATGAAAATTACATGTTGAATAACTTCAGTTACATAATTATAGAAAATAAAACCAAAGAAAAACAAAGATCAGTGATTGTCAGGGATTAGAAAGAAGGATGAAAATATTGAGCAATAAAACTACTCTGTACTATTCTATAGTAGTGTACATACCCGTAAATATGCCATTATATATATTATATATATTTGCCTATATATGCATTTATATGGTATTATATATGCCATTATATATATATTTCCCATATATGTATGACATAGTATATACTTATTCAAACCTATATATGAAGCATAATGTTAACTATAGATTTTTATCATTTTTGTCTATTGGTATAGACTCATTTTTGTCTATCGGTAACAAAGAGCACTTTCTAGAATTTTAATAATGGCTGAGTCTATGATTGTGTATAGCAGGAATATGTGAAAAATCTCTGTATCTTCCTTAAAATTAGTTCTGGTTTAAAATTGCTCTAAAAATGAAGCATGGGCCGGAGCGATAGCCCAGCGGGTAGGGCGTTTGCCTTGTACGCGGCCGGCCCATGCCGGCCTGGGTTCGATCCCGGCATCCCATATGGTCCCCTGAGCACCGCCAGGAGTAATTCCTGAGTGCAGAGCCAGGAGAAACCCCTGAGCATCGCCGGGTGTGACCCAAAAAGCAAAATAAAAATAAAAATAAAAATAAAAATGAAGCATGTTATTATTCACCACTCTTTTACTCATGTATGTTTTCATAAAGTATTATTTATCTATATAATATAAACAAGGTAAACAAGATCAGAAAACCATAAAGGGATTAAAATTAGAAGTTCTCCATAACTTGGCAGCTATGGGCTGTTTGTGTCTCCCACCAAACAAATATTACATATGTTGGTACGTAATGGCCAATGTGACAATATTATAAGTTAATATTATCTTCTAATATTAAGATATTAATATTGGAAGTGCTTAGGTTATAAATATAGATCCCTATGAACTGAATTAGCACCACCAGTAGTGATTCCTGGCCATAATACAGGAGTAAGACCCTTAGCAGAGGAGATGTGACCACAAAAGAAAGAAACATAGCTCAAGAAATAAAAACATATTTCATTAAGAATTCCCATTTAGGGGCTAGAGTGATGGTCCAGCAGGTAGGGTGCTTACCTTGCGCACGATCAGCTCGTGCTGGTCCTGATTTGATCTCCGGCATCCCATATGGTCCCCGAGCACCACCAGGAGTAATTCCTGAGTGCAGAGGCAGAAGAAACCCCTGAACATTGCCAGATGTGACCCAAAAAAAAAAAAAAAATATTCTTATTTTCTTATTTATAGCTTATTCTTTGTACATGTTATCATTTCATTTCTTCTGAATCAGTGTTTCATATTAGAAATTTTTTAAATATTTTATTACACCACCATGTGATATACAATTACAAAGATGTTCATGTTTGGGTTTCCGTCATACAGTGTTCCAGCACCCATCCCTCCACCAGTGCCCATTTCCCACCACCAATGTCCCCACTTCCCTCCCCCTCCCCTAGCCTGCCTCTATGGCAAGTTCTTTATCTCTTCTCTCTCTCTCTTCTCTCTCTTCTCTTACACATTGTGGATTGCAATACATACATTTAGATATTATCATGTATATCTTTTTTCCTATATTCAATGCTCAGTTCTAGGCTGGTATTATCACTTTTGACAAATATTAGCACACTGTTCCCTTCTCTGTCTTACCTAACCTCTGATTCCCACATGTTTGTGGTAGATTCCACCTTTTTTTTTAAATTGAAAGATGCTATGTAGAGCTTTGGTTCTACAGTGTTCCAATACGCACCCTCCACCCAAACCCATCTCCCATCACCAATGTCCCCACCTCCCCCCCCCGCACCTCAACCACTTGGCAGGTTCTGTATGTCATTTCTTTCCTCTTTATATCTCCTTCCCAATAAACTTTCCTGCTCTTCGTTAAATGCAGTGCATTAAAAGACATTACTGTTTCACTATTTTAGTGGACCGCGCGGCTGCAAGCGGCTGCGCCACCTGGGGTCGAACTGGTTTTTTCTCTGTTGATCTGGTCATGAGGCAGTTTCCCAGCATCCGGACAGCGAAAATGGTGGCTAGTGTGATGGTCGAGTCTCATCCGGCTGCTTCCGGGACCCCCAGAGGCGACGGGCCCACTCCCAAAACCCATCTGCCCTCCTCGGGTTTCCATAGTTAGCTAGGCCCGGCGTGAGCCGAGTGCCAGCCTCCCCAGCCGCTTGTGAGGCTCTGTATGCTGGCCCGCAGGCAGCTTCTGGGCCCATATTAGAAATATTTTGAAAGCAAGTTTTAATTGCCATACATTCAATAATTAGAAGATAAAATCAATATTACTCTTAACACTTTTCTGGGTTGTTCTCTAAAGATTAAATATGCATATTTCTCTTAGGCCACCCATGTACAAACTGATGTTTTCTAGATATCCACACATATCTGGATCTAGATACATACAATTGTGGTTACAGAACTCACTAGACTCTAAAATGATTTGAATAAGTAAATTTGTACTTTTTGTTATACTTCTAGTTCAGGGCATTTTTTTTTGTCACTTTGACTATAAAGAAGGTAGTGTTAATTTTGCACAATGAAAGTACAAACATCAAAACAAATACCCTGGGGCTCTAGTGAAGACAGTAGGGCCTTTGCCTAGCTAAGGTCAGGCTTATGTCCAGGCTCAAGTCCTGTCAACTAATGTGGTTTCCTGTGCACATCCATGAATGATCCCTGCACACAGAATAAAAAACAAGCCCTGAGCATAGATGGATGTGGCTCACAAACAAAAATAAATAAATGAAACAAAAAAATAACATTATTGCAGTCACATGAAAAACACTATTATATTTTTCTTTTTCTTTTATTTCTCTTTTATTTTTATTTTAAACAGCAAAACATATTGATGGTTTAAGTCCACCTTCAGGAACATATAACTATTTTCATTTTAAACTATTGAGAAATATTAGAAAACAACAAAAGTCTAAATTATTCAGAAAACAAGTTACAAAACAACAAAAGACTTGGGACATTCTTATGAAAGCAACTCATTTCTCTGTTATTAGCATTTACTGGAGATAGATTTGTTCATTTGCCTTTATAATGTTTTTCTGTATCTCTATTTAGGTCTTGTCAGGATCTCATCAATTCATTTAATTCTACATTAAATGTATAATATAATAAATTGCTCCTTAACATAAATACTTCAAACTTTAGAAACAGCATGAAATTAAAATCAACAAAATTGTAATGAGAGATAAAACACATATAAAGGCCAATAATATTCTGAGACTTTCACCTTATTTTCAAATATACTATTGATTGTAAAAAGTATTTTTTTAAAGGAGCTCAACTTTAGGTCTGTCAAATTCCATGACATGGATGTTAACCTGCTTTCCTTGAATAAAACCTAGCTCTTAGGGAAAAAATTAGTTTTCTCCAGAGATTTCATCTACTTTATTTAATTAGGTCTTTTTTTAATGGACTTCTGCTTTGAAATTAGCAAATGTAAATTATTTTTAAGCATAAGATACAAACTTTGTTATTTCTCATTGCTCATAAAAATAAAGATAAATTGTATGTCTATATATGCATGTGTTTATATGTATTTATTAAAGTGTACATGTGTATATATATGTTTTATATATGAACATACCTACTTTTTGAGTTGAAATATATAATGGCATTATTTTAAGAAAAATATTCATTTTTTCATACTTTAATGTCGGGGCGCTCCGCCGGGTCCCGACAGTGCCGGGAAGCGAGTTCCCTTCTACCTCTGAAGTCGGCGAGGAATGGATGAAAACTCAGGAATCCGATGCAGTTTTAAAGGCTTTACTTATCACAGGTTCAGGCATACAAATCAGCAAAAGGAAAAACCCGATGCTTAGGATTCCAGGCTAGAACCCCAGCCACGTGTAGGCCAAGATGGCGACCACCACGTGTAAAAACTTCCAAGGGGAATAAATGCTCACAAGGCGAGATCCCACAGGGAAGAAGAGCGGGAGAGCGGGAACCGGCAAGTTTATACCCCCCCCCCCCCCCCCCCCCCCAACTCAGACCTTCCTCCCATTGTTATGGAAAGCAGGGAGGGTCCAATGCCCTTAGGTAATCCCCTCCCTGCATCTCACCTAGGGCCTTTACTGTGCTAATGTTTTGAGCTGGGAATGCCTTTGAAATGTAGAGAAGGGGGTTTCTGAGATGGCATGTCACTGTACCAAAGATCAACACCAATGCCAGTTAAATATTTCTCCAAGCCTTCACAAGTCTCCTCTACTTCATTGTAGTTTTATATTTTATCAGGGAGCCATGCTTGTTTGTTTGGAAGCAAACAGCATTTCTCTCTGGTCTAATTACTTAGGTGTCCTACGTGGCCAGGCTAATATACTGGTAAGATCTAGCTAGTCCCACGATGATTGTGGTAGCTTGGGAGAATATTTATACCAGCTAGTACAGCATACATGGTCAGATAAACTGCCACATTTAGACTACCCCCTTATCTACGGAGTGATTTGCGGGAGGCAATCCAGAGCAGATGCAGCGGCCCTTAGGAGTCCTGCAACACTTTAACTTCAATTTCAAAAATGTGCATTTATTGAATATATAGGCATGACTAATAATCCAATATTCATACAGCAAAAAAAAAAAACATAATTGGCATTATATCTAGAATCCCAGGTGATCTCACCTCCAGAATGATAAACACTAATTATAGGACTAAAAATACTCAGTTATAGGAGGTTATTGGTTTCAAATCTCACAATGTTACCTTTATGACAGAATTGTAAATAACAAAATATTTTCTTCACAGTTTATTCTTATTTAATAGACTAAATAATTCTGGCTTTTTTATAAATTGAATCTGCACTTTATTTTCAAGAGAAATGCATTTAGCACTTAATGAACCAATCCATTTTTTTTTGTATTCTACATTCAATAGAAAATTTCCATCAATCCATAAAAAAAATGAAAAGGCAAATTCAACCAAAAGCAATCTTGTTTTTAGTGTACTTTTTTGCTTTTGATACAACTTTGTTTTTGGAATCAGTTGCTTCAAATGCAATTTTCTCAGGGCTATTGTACAGAATGATATACCACATATATATACAACTGGTCACCTGAAAAGAGAATGAAGGAAAATGTGAAGATACTCCCACAGAAACAATATTTGATGAATAGAGCCTTTTTATCATCTGTTCTATACTCCTACCAAAATGAAAGGGCAAAACATCTCTGAAAATTTGTAGATCAGTCACATATTCATTGCGAACCACCACCAGAGATGCTTAACAGAACACTATATCCTACCAGCTTGTGATTGCAAACAAGTCAAAGGCTTACATTATGAACAATATCACCAGAAAACAGTAAACTTCATGATATAAATGTCAGCTTGACGTGATGTATTAGTATGCCACCCCCAAATATTATTCTTTAGATGTTGTGGCAGAGACTGTTCACTTCAGCAAAATATATAGGGACTTATGACCTTTTGAAGTTAACATACCACAGGGGACACTACCAAGGAACTAAGAAAAAAAATTAACAAATTCTGGATTAGAGCTCCAATACTAAAAAGGTATTAAATAAATGAAATTGCCCAGGTTTGGGTGAGTTACAAGTTTTGAAAGCTCTGTATAAGAACTGTAACATAACTCATTATAGCTTCAGGCACTAATAAGTTATGAGGCACTCACATGTATGAGATAAACCCCATAACTTACTGAAGTCTATATCATCCCTTCATTATATCTAGGGACATGTGAAATAGCTGAAATTCAGCTCAAAACCCTGAAGTTCAGTAATAAAAGTAAATAGATCAGCACATCTATTGATTTTGCTGTCTTTTTTTGTGCTTTTGTTATCCTACTTTCCTTTAACATCTCAAAGATTCCAGCATTTTTTCTTCCTAGCTCTTTCCATGTTGGCATTTTAGGTATGCTGGCAACTATCAAAATAAACTAGCTTTCTGCTGTGCTCGCCTCTCAAGAGTAATTATATTAGTCAGTCAAAAAATCTTAGGTGAAAACTTTCTTCCTTTATCCGGTAAAATGTATTACATTAGTCCTAAGACCAAGAGTGGAGACAAATTCAAAATCCATACTCATATCATAATATATAGTGACAAATAAAGAGAAGTATGAGAAAATAATGTACTGTTTTAATAAAGGTATAAAATCTGAGTATTTTGATTAATAGGAGCATAAAAAATGGAATAGTAAAAATCAATCATTTCCATCATCAAAGAAAGTATACTGTATTGCTCACCCTGAAGTATTTATGTTTGCAGCTACTTATCCTTTAAAATATCAGAATGACAAGAGAATATCATCAATTGCTAATTTATGGGTATTAAACTGAATTTGAATAGATTGGGAAAAGGTAACAGAAGTAAATTTTATCCTATATTTAACAAATAAAATTACAGCTTAAGAATAATAATGATAACAAGAACAAGTAAAGGATCTAAAGTTAGTATAATACCTAGGGCACTTATTTGGTGTGGGACTACCCAGTTTGATTGCTGTAACTCCAGATGGTACCATGAGACCTGCTGGGAGGTGAGGGCTTCCATGGATATGGCCCCCAAACCAAAATAAATAGAGACATAAAATTTAAAAATAATTGTATATTCTATTCAAATGATCAATCTACATTTTAAGGTTTATAAATAGCATCACTTTTATTTTAAAAGAATAATGAGGGGGAAGAACAAACTAAACTGCATAAACAAAACACACTCGGCCACAATATATCAGGATTAGATAAAGGATAGAGATGTATGGGCTATAAGATGAGATAGATCTCCTAATGCCTGGACATGAGAAAGGCATTTAGTGAGAAACTTATGAAAGCACGTATGGGAGGTGAGTAAGGACCTAGTAAGTCCTCATATGAGAACTGGCATATGAGATCCTTCTTAGATGCAATGTTAATCAACTCTTCTGTAGACACCAATATGGAATTGCGAGCTCTATTATAAAAGATAACATTCAAAATAGAACTAAGCCTGTGTTTACTCCGTATGGATTTAGTTCATCAATGATCACTCATAATTATCTATGGCAAGGATTGGAAGTTCATGTCATAATTATTGACTAAATTGTCACATTTTATTTTTTATCCCTCAAAATCGTCATATTTATGCTAATCTATTTTATGATGAAAGAATATCATAACAAGGAATCAAATATAAAACAAACATTAGTCAAGTGTGCCAGAAACAGGCTCAGTTGAAACCTATTACCTTGCCATAGTATTCACTGCAGACCCTGCAACTTCACAGGATCTTGGATGGACTGAATGCCAAACCCACGAGGACAAGACACTAAACTGATAGATACTGAAAAATCTCTGGTTACTTTTAATTTACTATTTTTAATCTTTACAGTTAAATAAGGCAGCACAAAATCCCATTTGTACCTTGTTTCATTAATTTAGCCAGGATCAAGATAGTGTCACAAACATTTAGAAATGAAAGTGAGAAAATAAGAGAGATCATTACAATTCTTAATCAAATAGCAAAACTCCACATTGTCGTTCTCAGGGCAAAATGAAGCCTAATCTTATCATTTGAACTCACCCAGCTACTGTTGTGAGAAATGTTTGTGTGCTGCTCTGGATAATGAAGAAGTTTATCTAATTTAAATTCTGGTATTTAATAAAAACAGCAGCCAAATAAAGTAAGATCTCATAATAGCATCTACTCTGTTTCTTTGCAAGTTATGGAACAAACCTTTTTTTATTTTATTCTGTACAATACAATACTATAAGATATCGTTACACAATAACACATACATGAAGAATTTTGATCATGCAAAAATTAATAAAATGAATTTTATGTAGCCTAGCACATTTAAAATGTGTCTTTGTTCATTTTCATGTTTTATAATACACCACTGAAAATATATTGGTGGGAGTGTTCTGTTTATTTAATAATAACCAGAATATCATTTCTAGATACTTGTTTTGCATGGTATATTTTCTCATTTGATGAACTATGCAAGGCTTTAGTTGATTGCTAGTAACAATATCTACTAAGGTACTCAGCTCACAACATGATACAAATAGTGGCAGTGCACACACACGCACACACATGCACGCACACACACACACTCCACAGTTCAGTATTTCCCTGGCTCCTTGCTATGGACTGAACAGTTGTATTCCTCACAGATCCATATTTTGAAATCTTAAACCTCAAATTAGACCTTCTAATAGGGAGAGAGGTGGAGATATCATCAGATCAGAAGTACAGATTCATCGAGAATGGGATTAGTACTGGTGGAGGGCGGGGTGCTGGAACACTATGTGACCGAAACCTCTAAACATGAACAACATTGTAATTGTATATCTCACGGTAGCATAATAAACTATTTAGTAAAAAAATGGGATCCGTTTCCTTATTTATAAAATATGTAAAATGACCTCAAGAATTCCTACTCCTTTTGCAGTGTTAAAACACTTTAAGAAGGCTTTATCCCAAAAAACTAGTTTTTTTTAATTAGATGTTGAATCCACAAGAGTCATGATGTTGCTCTTCTTAATCTCCTACACTGTGAAAATAAATTTTTCTTTTATAACAAAAGGCTGATGCAATCTGTGGTCTTTTGTTATACAAATGCTCTTGACACTCCCATCCATAGAAATTAGGATGCTAAAACAGTCTTTATCACATGACTTAAGAGACAACAATTTTGAAATGTGTACCATTACTACTAATAAGCTAGATGCACTGAACTATGCTTATATATGCCCTCTCAAATATTATTGCTAATAAACAAGGTATTCTCTGTGACTGGAAGTTTCTCCTCCCTACAAATTTTCTTTGAATAACTCCTTTCTTCTTTTACAATATCAAAGCTCCCGCTAGCTCCCTTGTATAGTTTCTAGTATCATTTAATTATTTTGCTCTAGATATCCTTCCAACATCTACTATATCACATCTGTTAATGCTTCTTACACAGTGAATGTGTTTCTTATTCATTCTCATCAACAGACCATAGTTGTTATTTTTTTTTCTTGAGAGGGTCACACCTTGTGGTGCTCAATGATTGTTCCTGGCTCTATGCTCAAGAATTCTGGTGCTGCTCAGAAGACTATTTGCAGTACTAGAGACTGAACTTGCGCCCGAGCATGAAAGGCAAGCACCCCATTTGCTGTAACGATCTCTCGGATGAACCTATGTTGCATATGGAATTTAACAAGCCATTTATATACATATCTTCAGTATCTGACTCAAAGTAAACAGTAGATGATCAATTAGTAATTACTTATACTGACAGAAAATTATATCTATTATTATGATAGAGTTCAGTTTATTAATGTATAAATTTAAAAACATAGTTTGGATACCTATATTTGGAAAACATTCTGGCAATTCCTTGAAAAATTATTAAAACAGCATCTCATTTCTGCCAATAAGTTTACCTGCAGTCAAGTTATTTATAACCTATACTTAAATTGTAAGTTAAAATATAAGCGGGAATGAGAAAATTGAATAACATGAATTTTAAAATTACAATTGTATACAAAGAGACATCTTTGATGTGAAATCAAATGTAAAAATAACTTCACTTTTCACATAGGAATCATTTAATTATATAACCTAAGAGATGTGCCTATTATAAATTCTGGTGTATTTGAGTTATACAAAATATTGATGCACAGAATATGACTTCATGTTCTTCTCCACTGCTCTATTCTCATTACATAATTTTAGGTTAAGATCTATTGATGGTTTAAATTAATTATGAAAGTTATGGTTTTGCACATCTCACAATAGTGAGATAGTGAGAGTATAGCACTAGCACCACTTAGCAATGGATGACTTGTCCAATATTACACATGTCAAATCACAAAGATTGTCTCATAACCTTTTATTGATTTATTGTGGTATAACTTACAAAACTTTACTGTTGTTTATAAATAATATAGAGTGATATTATATAGAAATAATATATAGTAATCCCATAAGCAATGCTTTATCCAATTTGCACTTTTCATTATCAATTCTGGAGAATTTAAATCTCTTTTGACAAATGAAAAATCTTGGTCAACTCTGTTGTCTGCAAGAAACATAGGGTTGTGAATATTCTAATGCACACCAAGCTTGCAAGAAAACCACCTTCCAGAAGATACTGAGGCATGACTGCCAAAGCTTTAGCAATTCATGTGCCATTTTCCTCTGACAGCTCCATGAACGGCCTCCACAGTTACAGTAACTACGCCCTGTTGTTACCTGTCAGTCACAGTAAAAAGAGCTCCACAGTCTAGATATTGTTTCAAAGGTTTAATGGTATATGTAGGACATCACATACTGCTATATGTATATATAATACATATATATACACACACATATGTATGTATGCATATACACAAATGTATATATATGTTATATATAAAATATATATCAGATATATATTTGTTATATATCTTTATATGTATTCTGAGTCAATCTTCTTAGGAATTGGGAAAAATAATTCATTGGAATAGAAACAAAAATTGCACAACAAAAATAAAACGTTTATGTTATTTCTTCTGTTGTTTCCTTCCTAGAACTTTGAGAACCAGCAATTGTCATTAATGCCAAGTTTTAGAGAGAAATAATATATTAGAAGGACTTAAAGAAACATTGTTATAGAGAAAAGTTGATAAATATAATACATCCATCTGCTTTTTAATTTACTAAGAAAAACAATAATTTTAAACTATTATTAATAGGTTTTTATTGTACTCTTATGCTGAACTAGTGTGCATAATTTTTCCAGTGTCCAAATGATGTATAAAAGAATAATCTGAAGAAGGGAATTTAAAAAAAACATGCAGTTCTGACACAAAGTATGTAGTTGTGAAATTGTTTAGCATTTATTGTCTGCAGAGAACAAGTGAAGATTGGAGTTCACATTCTTTTTGTTTTAGTTCAGATCACGAGAGTTACAGCTTACTTCTATTCATTACTTCAGGAACATGGCTGCCAGGGCTTCCATGACAGTTAAATGAACGAGTTACAATATCGGTAAGAAAATATCTGGACATTATGATAAGTGCTCTTATAATTCCTCAGTTAAAGGAAATAATTTACCCTATGAACAATATCCTTATTACCCAGGGGTTGTTTGAATTTAAGTGAGAACTATGGTCAATTACCTTACTTTCCATAGATCTTCAGCCTACTGATTGACAGATGTAAATTTCTTTATAAATGTGAAACAATAAGAGAATGCTAAATGGCATGCAATTGTTAGGACTTCATTTATAATGCAATGAATTGTTCAGGTGAAAAGAAACTGCTCATCATGTGGAAATATTGGTTAGAGCTACATAAAATATAGATTATATAAGAATAAACTGAAAATCTTCATTTGCCTATAGTGTGAAAACTTCTTTTTTATTTCTTTAAGGATAATATTGAATGATAAAGTACTTTTTGGATTCATGTACAGAGCAAATATATAAACATGTTGAAGGACGGCTTTTTCCCAAAAGTTATCCTTTGTTTCATAGAGAAGAAACCAACTTGAGTTGCAGATGCCAATAAAATATATTTTATCTAAACACTTTAATTCTCTTCAACAGGCTAGAGTATTCTAGCAGTATATAGGCTTTTTAAAAAAGGTTTATTGCCTTCCATATCATAACAATATGCCTTGTTCTTACAGTTCCTGATTTTCCCACGGTATGGTGAAAAATCAAACTTAAAAGTGAAAAAATATATCTGAATGATTTTAATCATTAGAAAACTTCCTGCTGATGATAGCTTAGAAGAAAATTCTATTTAGAAACACCTAATTGCTTGTTTCTATGTTATTAAAAATGAACAAAATCAGTAGTGATTGTAAATAACAATATATTTATAAAGAGTTACTATTTGATACTGAAAGATGCTTACAACTATAATTCACTAACCATTAGTCATGCCTTGTTTCAAAATTCATAATATTCTATGTGTAAATGCATTTTATTTTTATTATAAAGGAGAAAATTCTTTTATTAGCATTATTTTTACTAAACTTATCTAATAAAAAGAAAAATCATAGCATTTATATTAAATATACTAGTAAATATCAGTAGTTCATTCTAAATAGTTCCAGAACTCCTATGTGCAGGACTAGTTATTGGTGTTCCTCAAAAGAATACCAGTGCTGCAAAAATCATCACATTCTTGTTACTTATGTTAACATTGTTATCTCCCTAAACAAAGTCTTTTATAATATGTTATATATCTTTATTGAAATATATAAAAATGTTGAAAAATTGAAAGCCAAGAAAGAATAATCCCACATAAAATCTTAAGAGTGATAAATTATTTCATTAAAATGTAGAACTTTAAAAATTCAGTTTGCATAGAGTAATATTTGATAATTTCATTTTTATTATTTAAAAGAATTTTTATTAAGTTACCATGAATTACATAGTTATTCATGATTGTTTCTCAGGAATACAGTGTTTCAACACCAGTTTCTTCATGAGTGCCATTTTGTATTAAATGTTCAATTCCTCATTTTATGTTAACTTCATATTTTACACAATGTATTTATCCAATACCCCAGCAGAGCCTTGCAACAAGCTAGATGACCCCACCCCACCCCACTCCATGAGGGCCGCCATTTTCCACATCCAGACCTCCCTCTCATCAGAACTCCATCTAGCAGATGAGCCTATCACAGCCTGGCTCGCAGGGCCTCTTGCAGCCACGCAGTTCATCAATAAATGCTGTATTTAGAGGTAACTACAAGAGTATGCCACCCGCACGATAAGCCTGGCAAGCTGCCCATGTCATTTGAAGAGATATTTAAAATGAAGGTCTCAGGATCATATAAACAGATACCAAATTTCCTCACATATAAAATGAGATGTATTTAGTAAATTTCCTTCAGATTCCAATATTTCAAATTATATTCAAATAAGAAAATTAAATATATTTTATTCATCTTTGTGTCATCCATATATAATTCACCATCTATCAAACTAACCATTCAATACCTAATAAGCAAATATTATTGAACATCTACTATATGCCCATTTCTGTACTATATGCTAGAAATAATCACATGTATCTGCTGTTAGAAAATTCCAATCAATAAACACTTAATCACTTTGGGGGTGGGTCACACCCAGTGATGCTGAGTGGTTACTCCTGGCTCTTTACTCAGGAATTAACTCCTGGGGGTGCTCGGGGACCATATGCGATGCCGGGGATCAAACCCAGGTCTGCTGCGTCCAAGGCAAATGCCCTACCTGCTGTGCTATCTCTCCATCCCCAACACTCAATAACTTTTTCTAGCATGATTTCCTAACAGATTCTGTATGTATATGTGAGTTTGATAAAGCTTATTTTCCTTGATAGAAATTTAAATATGCAAATAAATTATTTCATTGTTTGTTTTGGGGGTAACACTGGCTATATTCTGAATTTACTCCTGGCTCTGTACATAGGATTCATTCCTAGAGTTTCTTGGGGAGCTCTTCTGGGTGCTGGGGACAGAACCTGGCCAGTTACTTGAAGCTATTGTCTTATCTGCCAAACGAACTTTCTGGCTCTACAAATAGAATCTGTAGCAAAAAGGAAAAAAAGAAAAATGGAAAAATGTGACACAGATCTGACCACTATATATATGTACTTTAATTATTACTCTCATATCAGGGATTATGGATTTATTAAACATCAAGTTTTTACAAGTAATAGGGAAGTTGATACTTGTGGCAGGATTGATATTGGAGCATCATGTATCCAAAAAACAAGTATAATGACTTTGCAATTCACAGTGATTTGATAAAATAAATTTTTAGAAAAAATGCCCTCCATGTTTGTGATGTCTTCCAATTCTACATTGGTTAAAATATTTCTAAACTACAGAATTTGAGGGACTGCGGAGATAGCATTAAGAGCAGGAACTCCTGGCCTTATACCCCACTGACCTCTCTGAATCCCCAGCATGACATAAGATCCCCTGTACCTGGCCAAAGGTCATTCCTGAGCATAACCAGGAATAGCAACTGAATCCCAGAAATAGTAACTAAGTACCAATCAAGTTTCATCAGTAAATGCTCAAGATAAGAGCCTTCTACTGAGAGTATACCAGCTACATGACAGAGCCTGGCAAGCTACTGGTGTATTATTTGTTATGCAAAAAAACTAGTAACAATTATGGACCACAATTCTATGACTGGAAGAATGGTTTGAGGCTCTTCCTGTCCCTGAAACAAGCAGATGCCCTTGGGCTACATTTGCTTTTGACAGGACATATGGAGATATTACTGGTGCCTGCTGGAGCAAATCGATGAACAATGGGCATAGGGTGATACAGTGATATCAAACAAAACAAAAATAAAAACAGCAATTTGAGATGTAGGAAGGGCTTTATTAAACAAGGACTTTATAGACTTTGCATGATCATGGGAAGCTACTGAAAGATTTTCAGAGCTACTGAAATCTTTTCAACAGAGAATCCTTTTCTCACTGAAAAAAAAAAGAAGAGATTTTCTCTTCTAGGAGTGAAACTTTAAATATATTGGTATTTCTCTTTTCCTGAGAAAGGATTCTTCCCAGAAGTGTTCCACTCAAAAGTTATTTTTAAACATATTTGCCCAGCTGGAAAGAACCTGATGAATCTGCGTCCAGGCCCAACAGATGCTTTACTGCCTGGTCCTGAGACACCAGAGCCCACCAAGGCCTCCCTCAGCAGAGCTGGGGTAGGAGTCATTGATCTTATGGACTGAGCTCTGACTCTCTCAAGTACTGTGCCTGCATTGAATCCTCTGAACCATTTCCCTGTCATTTTTATTTTTCTTTTTGAGTCACACCCAGTGATGCACAGGAGTTACTCCTGGCTCTGCACTCAGGAATTACTCTAGCAGTGCTCGGGGATCATATGGGATTCGGGGATCGAACCGGGTCGGCTGTGTACAGGGAAAATGCCCTACCCGCTGGAATATTGCTTCGGTCCCTGTCTTTTTGTCTCTATTAATCACTATGTTCTTTATGTTTTTTTTAGGCTTTTTTGGGTTACAGCCAGTCATGCTCAGGGGTATTCTTGGCTCTGAACTCAGGAATCACTCCTGGAGGTACTCCCAGGACATGCAGAATGCCAGGAATCAAACCAGGTAGGCCACGTGCAAGGCAAAAGCCCTACCCATTGTATGATTGCCCCAACCCAAAATCACTACTTTCTGGGGCCAGAGCAATAGTCCAGCGGGTAGGGCATTTGCCTTGCATGCGACAGACCAGGATTCAATTCTCGGCATCCCATGTGGTCCCCTGAGCACCTCCAAGAGTAATTCCTGAGGGCAGAGCCAGGAATAATCCCTGAGCATTGCCAGGTATGACCCAAAAAGCAAAAAAAAAAAGATCACTATGTTCTTAGTGATTCTTCTATGGTCACCTTTGCCAGTAGTTCTTTGATAAATCCAAAGAAAAATAAATAATGTCTCCTCTGGATAGTTTCCCTTTCAACATATCACCATACCAAGCAGGGTTGATGTTTAATGGTTTTTGCTTTAAATATTTCATCTCTGGTGCCGTTGTTTCCAAATTCAATTGACCCAATAACTCTGTTCAGCAAACAAAAACAAAACAAAACAAAATTAATTCACTCAGGTCTCCAGTGGAAATTAACCTTCTTTAAGTGAAAGAATCAAAAGTGCACCCCATTGCACCCCATGTGGAACCACCACCGTGCACTCCAGGGCGCAGTACAGCCCACTCTGGGAAACAAGCTAGGATTTGTCATTTCTTGACATTTGAATGGGCATGTTCAAAACATGGTGTTTAGATGATAGTCTCCCAAAATGATTATCTTGTTCATTTCCCCAATGGGAGTATAAATTTAGGCTTAAATCATAGTTTCATTTTTTATGTTATTCATCATTGAAACTAGCCACACCCAAGTCCAAACACAGTAGTATAAGATATGAACTCTTCTTAATTTTGTGAGCATTAAATGACAGTGTTTAAAGTGCTTTTTGTAGAGAATAGATAATAGCATCAATTTTCTGGAATAGGGGTTATTTCACCTCACTTTCTAGAATGTGTTTTTAAATATTTAAGATGATATGAAATACAAAGAGAGTTCAACAAATTTTTTTATTTCCATACAATTTTTCCAAATGAGACTCACAATGAAGTATAAGTTTTTTTTTTTTTTTAATTGGGGATGAGAACACAACTCACAGGGTTCAAGGCTTACTCTGGCTACGCACTCAGAGATCACTGACTGACAGATTCAAACCCAGGTAGGCCCCTGTCAAGGCAAATGGCTTACCCACACTACTATCTGTTTAGTATGAAACTAACAGTCTTAAAATAGTTGAGATGCAATTTACGTTACAGTATCTCTAACTTTTACAGGAAGAAAACTATCCATGAAGTGAACAATTAAGTATAAAAGCTATACAATCAGTTCATCTTTTTTGTTCCTTTTCTGTGATGTGAAGATAACTCTTGTAGATATTTCCTAATAAGGGTACATTGGGCCTTTGTTGAGAAATTAAAGGAAAATTTCTTTTTGATGCAGGGGGTTTTGTTGTTGTTTTAATCCTTCTGTTAAGGACTGTGGCTACATTGTAATGTAATGCAGCAGGGACAGACAGTCAGGTTGGTTTTTCTAAAGAAAAGCTTTTTGTGGGGCCAGAGCAATAGCAAAGTGGCGAGGCCTACCTGAGTTCGATCCCCAGCATCCCGTATGGTCCCCCAGGCACCGCTGGGAGTAATTCCTGAGCGAGGAGCCTGAAGTAATTCCTGAGTGAGGAGCCAGGAGTAACCCCTGAGTGTCCCCGGGTATGATCCAAAAAAGCAAAAAACAAGAATAAAAAGAGAAAAAAGGAAAGCTTTTCTGTAGGATTATTTTAGATTGCTGTGTGTAATTAAAAAAATAAGTTGGTGTGCAATCTCTGATATTTTAGTGTTGATACCAATATGAATATCATGTTTAAAAGCTACTAAATAGAGGATGCCACTACTAAACAGACTATTTTAAAGAAAAAGTAAAAAAAAAAAAAAGCTGCTTCCAAACAGAAACCCTTGCCTGGTAACCCAATGAAGATTTCCAAAGAGATATTAAAGAAATCAAAGATGAAATGAGTATGGTAATAGATACTTTGTAGAGACTTTACATGCCTAAGTGAAATGCTGGTACTAACATCAGCATTAATATGGTCCAATTATAGAAAGCCAATTTGAAAAGCTGTTTTTCACCATGTTTCTTCAATTCTTCAGTCTGCGGTGATGACCAACATCAGATACTATTAAGAAGTCTTCAAGCGTGTAAAATAATATGATTTCACAATGATTACATATTCACTCTACAGCTGGCTGAGTTTTTACATCTCCATTTGTCATTGACGATTGTGTCCAATTAAATGATTAGCTTTTAAAAACTGCTGCACATTATGAGAGTGAACTTGTGTTCCATTGCACTGAGTGATGCAGAAACAAACTCATTACAGCATGTAATTCACCCATATTAAATAACAAACAGATGGCTGCTGTAAATGAGAGCTCTTTTTCTCTTCAAAAGTGCCAGGAAAAAGGTGTTTTTATTTATCTTTGTTTCCAGCTTCTTTCTGTTTTCTTGACAAGTGGGCAGCTGGTTGCTGAGGTTTTCAATTGGTGCAGAAGAATGAAAAGCCTGTTTCCATTAATTTCCCCATAAAATAAGTCTTTGAATCATTTCTGTTATAAATGCAAGTGCAGTAGCAAGCTGCTGCTTGATTAATTCACTTATTATGAAGATTTCATCTTTTATAAGAGGGCCTGCAGGTAATTTATCTTGTTTAGTAAGATTAGAAAAAATGTAATTATCTTGATACCTTTGGACCCCTCCATTTTAATTGTGTTCCCATAAATTTCAAACATAAAGATGGGAATTTTTGTGCACAAATGTTCCAACATGTGGTCGAAAAATGTGCTGTAAGATCTGCATAAAAATTGATCAAGTAAAATACGTCAGGACTGTACTATTACAGGAAGCATACAAATAAAGCGAGCACACAATTACGCTAGTGTGTACAAACAAATATCTGCATTTCTGGTTCCCTAGTCACCTAACAGCTGGGGTGAGATAAAGGGTTTTGGGATTTGTTAAAAAGTCTTTTTTTAATCAAGTATGAATGTCACTGGGGAAATGAAGGAATATACCTATTGACACTAATAAAATTAAAATTATGGTTGTCTATAAATGTCCCCAAATCAAATGATTTCACTATACTAAGTGCACAGCTCATGTATACTTTTCCTTACTTTCCTCACAACTCTCTTTGCATCTGCGAATTTTGGATCCAATACTGATTCTAGCACAACCTCATTATTGCTAATATTTACTTCAGTCTAATGCTCTTCGAATTATTAAAGTATATGTTTCTCCAAACTAGGATGTACTATACTGGAAAAAGGAAATAAAATTTATATTACACAACTATTCTATTTTTGAGCATTCTAGTATTTATCTATAGCTTTAGAAAGAAGAACATTTCATAGTTTTCTGATCTACTGGATAACAATAATCAAATCAAGTGACTTTTTTAGTAAATTCTATAAGTTCTATGGCTCATTCATGCACAAAACCAGTTATAATTGTAGTACTCAAAGGTTTACTATGAAAGTAGCCTGTGTAATTAAAATGACATAAGTTAGAGATTTAGCCCTCATATTTTTACCTAAAAATCTCACCATATATTTCAATAAAACATCCAGCTTGTAAAAGTGAGCTAATATAATAAATAGAAATGCTTCTCTTATAAAATGGTCGCATGGTTTAGTTTTCACTTTGGAATGTATTCTTTTTATTCTGAGACATTCCTTTGCAGGGTATTCCTTTTACTTGCTGCATCTAATGCATGTGCTCTGGGTCAAAACTATAGATTGTGAGTATGTGTACATTATAGCCTGATCAATTTGATAAATGTATGCTAAGTCTATATTGCATATAAGGCTCAGTGCTTGGGAGAACGAAACCAGTTTCACTATTTTCACCTTACTCTTCATGTCCCTGTTACCTTGACTGCAAATGCAGAGGCTGTTCTGCCAACCAAGAAGAATCTTTGTCAACTTTTATGTTATTTGAGTAAAAAGAAGCTTGAAGAAAGAATTAGCTTTTCATCATATTTATTAAAGCTTTTACCAAATGGTTAGAGTCAAAAACTTTTGTAATGTATTATCATGGCAATAATATCACTGTTATCCATAAAACTGATGACAAAGCAAAGATCCTAAGTAATTTTTGAAAGGGAACATATGTCAGGTTTATACATCTGTTATAATTCATTAGTCTTTTGTAATGGGAATGTTTGAACATGTTTTAAGTATCGTATCATACTTGTTGATAATTGGCAGATAGGAAGTGCTGCTTTTAACGTGTATGTCTAATTTGTCCTTTTAGCATTGAGGCTTCGGCATGCCTCCTCAATCTGTCTTTACATAGATCCCTAATCCCAGCTAATACTCTTGTGGTTTCAAACAGAAATTTGAATTACGGCATCTGTAGAATATAACATCAATCCCATAATCAGTGCAAGCGTCCCTCCACGAATGCCTCAGTTTCCCACTGCTGCCTACAGCCTGCCTCCCTGCCTCCTAGACAGGCACATTTGTGTTTGCTTGTTATTGTCTGTATCTTATGCTATTAGTGCTGTTTTCTCTTGTAGTTCAAATATTTACATATGCCACAGCTCTACACAGCCAATGGTTTCAAGACCCCTGCCTCCTTCTCTTATTACGCCCCATCTGCCTTAACCCCCACAGTATCTTTACTTTCCTGCCTTCTTTAATCATATATAAGTAGGAAATTCTGAAGTAAAAAATGTCAGTCTCACACTAAAGTACAACTTGGATCCTGATTATAATCTATCCTTGGGTTACTGAATAAAATGTTATATGACTTCAGTAAGGAGAATGGGGAAGAATATACAATCAATGAAAGAATTTTAACAAATCTGTATTCTAGTCAGTAAAATTCTTAATATTTCAACTGGACAAAATCTCAAATTCCTATTAAATAAGAAAAATCAAATTTATTTTTATAAAATGAATGTGTGGGGCCATAGCGATAGCCCAGCGGGTAGGGCGTTTGCTTTGCACACGGCCGGCCCATGCCGGCCTGGGTTCGATCCCCAGCATCCCATATGGTCCCCTGAGCAATGCCAGGAGTAATTCCTGAGTGCATAGCCAGGAGTAACCCCCTGAGCATCGCGGGTGTGACCCAAAAATCAAATAAATAAATAAATAAATAAAATAAAATGAATGTGAAATGAATTTTTGTCATATTTCAAAAAGTGAGAAAGGTGAGGATAAAATAAAAATAAAAAAATACAATTTAAAAATGCCTACAAAAGTGCCTGCCATAGAGACATGTTGGGTAGCGGTGGGGAGGTGGCAGGAGGGGAGAGGGACACATTTCTGGTGGCAACCATGCACTGGTGGAGGGATGGGTGCTGGAGCAGTGGGTGACTGAAACCTATCATGAACAGCCTTCTGACTGAAGCTAAAGTGACTCAATAATATCACTTGATCACTTGATCACTTGACATCCCATTATTTGTTGATTTTCTCCAGCGGGCACCAATAATATTTCCATTTGATCCTATCACGTGCCAGTGTAGCCCAATGGCATCTGGTTGCTTCAGGAAAATGAAGAGCCTCAAATCGTTCCTTCAGGGTCTTGATGAAGAAGTCTGACCATCTTGTAGGTGGGCGGCCACGTGATCTTTTGACATCCCGTGGGACCCAGTCGGTAACGGCTCTAGTCCAGCGGTTGTCTCCAAATCACATTTCATGTCCAGCCCATCTGATTTTCGATGCCTTGGCAGTAATAAAAAATGTTCATTTTCCTGACCCTGACCCTCAATAATATAAATTTAATAAATAAATTTAAATGCCTATAAAAAGCAAATATAGAATACTTAACCTTAATCCTAAAGAACCTGACTGTTGTTTCAAGTTTAATAATCCTAAAAGACCTGACTTTTCCCAGACAATTTGTTTTATGTTTAATCAGAGAATCTTAGACTACACTATTTTTCTCATGCAAAGTATTCAAAATAAACAATGAAAACAATATGTAAAATTACAACTTAGTTTTCCTTAAAATCTTGGGTCACTATTGTAGATATATTGGCTACTAACATTATCAGAAACATAATAGGATTATAAAGATGCTGTCTATAGAGAGTAACAAATAAAAATATCACCTGTTGGGGAGTTGCGTGGGACCCAAAACTATCAGAGTATGAGTTTCCTGGTCACCTCAGAGGCTAAAATCCATGAGTCCAGTGCAGTTCCTGAACACTTTTTACTTCTCACCAAACAAATAAAAACACTCTGTTACCAAAATCCAGGTCATGAGACTCCCCCAGACCTAGAGCTACTAATCAGATGTTCTGACCCTGCTCTCTCACCAAGATGTCTCATACACAAGTGTGTGCTTCTCCCCAAGCCAGCACCTTTGTCTCCTCCGTAGCCTGCCAAATCAAGAGCCAAAGGCAAAAAGCTGCTGCTACCTCTGCTCGTGGGCTGAACTTTACAAACTAAAAATCCAGCACTATCATGAAAATATCCAGGTGACCAAGCTCTGGCTCAGGTATTAAGAGGCACTAATGTCAAAGGCCTGCCATGCTGCCTTCTTACCAGATCAACTCTGGCCGCAAATAGCTGTAGAGAGGGTGTTGGGATCAAGACCAAACCATTTAAGGATGTCTTTTCAAGTTGTGGAATCATAATTCAGACTGTGAATGTCATGCATACTGAATAGCTATCTCTATACCCATAAAGTCCTATGTCCATTCTCCTCTGCTCCAGGGCAATCTCTAAGTGCCCTGCTCTTACATAAAAGTGTTACAGGCCGGCTTTAGGACAAACTAGCATGACTTCCCCTTTAATCTTTGTAGACCTAAGTCCTAAAGAAGAAGAAGATGGAGGAAGAAGAGGAGGAGGAAGAAGGAGGAGGAGGAAGAGGAGGAGGAAGAAGAAGAAGAGGAGAAGGAGGAGGAGGAGAAGAAGAAGGAGAAGGAGAAGAAGAACAAGGACAAGAATCAGAAGAACAAGAAGAAGAAGCAGCTAGTTGTGCACTACTGAACATAAAACATATACATCTCAGATTCATATTTCAATACTAAGGCCCTTTGAATATCTTTGCTATATTAAGTTTGGAGTGGCAATAGCAGTGCTTTTCTACTGAATAGTCATTTCATTCCCTTATTACAGTGTATCAAGTTACTAAAAAATATGACACAAATAACATTTTATTTCTTATGATAATGTCGGATCAGTTGACTTACTATGTGTTTTTAGTTGGTAAGAGTTGAAAGGATGAAAGTTTTGGAGATTCAGAATGGCTTTATGAGTTGGGATTCATGTTCCCATGGTTAGAATTCTATTGAATCTCTTCCTGAGTCTTTTTAACATTCTCTAAAAATTGACTGGGAAGCAATAGCTGTGACACAGGCCTAAATTCCAAATAGAAGGTAGAAACTGGTAAGAATACTTAAAACTTAACCTTAAAATTGATACAGTATTACCTCTAAGTGTCATTCTCCTTGAGGAAATAAAGGACAAAACCTAAATTAAAAATTAGCATCAACAAGAGTCTGGACAATGATATGGATAGTGTTTGGATTCTCCAAAATCAAACCCGTCACCCAAGGATGAGCGAAGAACAACATTACAAGCTGCATCCACATGAAGTAGTCCTTTTTAATCACAATGGAAATGAGAATATAAGAATAATAAGGAAACATTCTCTAAAAGTAATGCAAGAGAAAAATAATAAAACGTACAAAGTAATTTATGAAAAGATAAGTCTAGCTTAGTGATTTGTTCTATCTTAACATCACCACAAAATAAAACCAAATAAAAATAAATGAAAATAAATGAAGATAACTAGATCTTCCAAAAATAAATCATGTTGAAAAGTCTACATAATATCTATGAAAATAATCTAAAAAATACTTAAGAATTTTTAATTAAAATAATAAATGAGAAAATTGATCTTTTCACTCATTGAACATTCTCTCCTTATCTTTAAATTCACCAAAGAAACTTCCACACAACAGAAGGATTATCTACTCTTTTACCTTTAGTGGAGCACAAATAACAATAGCCAGAATCTGGAAGCAATACTAGTTCCTGAAAGCAGACAACTGGATAAAGTATCTATGGTACACCTACACAGTCAGAGATATGGGAGAGCTCTTTTAGGAAAAATGAAGCCATGAAATTTGCTTATAAGTGGATGGACATGAAGAGTATTAGGCTGAATGGAATAAACAAGAAGGAGAGGGACAGATATAAAAAAAACTGCATTCAATTGTGAATATAAAGAATATATAGTAGGAAACTAATATCCAAGACCAGGGGAAAAAAGGGCCCGGGAGCACTCATCAACGTTTCAAAGCTTGCCACAGAGTGGGGGTGAAGGGATAGAGTAAGGACCATGAACAATGATAGTTGAGTAGGATTATTTTGGACAAGAACTAAATATTGAACCTAGGTAAAGGGATATATCTGATAACCTTTCAGTGTCTGTATTGCAAATCCTAGAGCCCAAAAGGAGAGATAGAGAGAGAAAGAGAGAGAAAGAGAGAGAGTGAGAGAGACAAAGTGAGAGAAGAAAAGTAGGAAAGTGCCTGCCATTGAGGCAGGGAATGGAAGCAGGGTGGGAAGGAAACTGGCTAAATTGTTGGTGGAAATGTACACTGATGGAGGAATTGATGATGGAACATTTCATGACTGAAACCCAATCATAAACAATTTTTACTCTATACTTCGCTGTGATTCAATAAAATAAAACAAACAAGCAAGTGAATAAATAAACAAATGAAAGGGAAGCAAAAGATATAGACATAGGAATAAAAATAGCAAAATAATTGTATAAAAAGAAAATTCAAAACTGCAGTCACTCCTGTGCTGCATTTGTTTTTAGATCTCTCTCATAGATGCGGTTTCAGAACTCAAAAAAATCATAGATCAAGTGAGAATGCAAAATATCATAATGTGTATCAAAGGATAGAAGATACAAAAATGTAAATAAATGTACTTGAAAGCAGTGATAAATTTGTTAAGTGATAAAGATGGTATAAATGACAAAATTTGGTACGAGAGTGACAGTATATAGCAGTCAGAGGACTTTCCTTGCCTGTCACTAAATTGGATTTGATCCTGTTTGATCCCTGCACTCTGTATGAGCTCATGAAATCTATCAGAAGTATTACCTGAGCACAGAGTAAGAATAAGTCCTAAGATCTGCCTGGTGTTGCCCCAAAAGAAAAACAAAAAAACCTGATTATCTCAGATGTTGTTTCTATCAAATAAAAATTATTTTCCAGTTTTGATTAATATATACACAACTATCCAGAAAAACAAATGTGAAGGAAATCAGTTCCTGTCCCTAAAAGTAAAAATCAATTAAAAAAAAAGCAAATACACTGTTGGTGATGTTACTATAACCATTACAAACACGAATCAAAAACTGAAATAGAAAGTTAGATTTAAAAAAAACTACGAGAAAAGAATGATAGCAATAATAAATGCGTACAGAAATAGAAGAAATACTAAAATGCATATAAAATTTAAGAAAATAATCATCACAATACAAAGTATGAAATATTTCCTCTCATCTTATTTTTTGAAGTTTTTTTTAAATATATCTAATAATTTTAAGTATGACATTGCATTTACTTGAATTTCTTTTCCTTTCTTTTTAGGGGGTCACACCCAGTGAAGTTTGCTGACTCTTCACTCAGTAATTACTCCTGGAAGTGCTCACGGGACCATATGGGATGCCAGGAATCAAACCCCTGTTGGCCGCTTGCAAGACAAGAGCAAGACCTCGCTAGGTAGGACAGAGAATGGAACAGTGTGCTAACTATTGTCGAGGGTACTAATGCCAACATAGAACTGAGCATTAAATACAGGCAAAAAGATACACATGACAACCCTTTAATGTATGTTCTGTAATCCATAGTCTGGAGGGAAGGAAAAGAGAAAGAGAGAGAAATGGAAAGAAATAAAAAACCTGCCATGGAGGAGGGCTGGGGAGGGGGAGGGAACCGGGGACCTTGGTGGTGGGAGATGGGCGCTGGTGGCGGGATGGGTGCTGGAACACCGTATGACCAAAACCCAAATATGAACTTTTTAATTGTATATCTTTGTAATTGTAAAAATAAAAAAAAAATTTAAAAAAAAGAGTTTCTGAAAAAAAAAGAGCAAGACCTACCTGTTGTGTTATGGTTCCAGCCCCTCATTTGCTTGAATTTCTGATTGTATTCATAGTAGAACTAAGAGATAAACATAGCGCTCAGGATTATATAAATATGGAATATTAAATCTCTTTAGTAAAAATATAATCTAACTCAAGCTATAAAAATAAATAATATGACAGAGGGCATGGCATAGCCTGGCAAGCTACCCGTGTTTTATTTGTTATGCCAAAAACTAGTAACAATTATGGACAGCAATTCCATAATGAATGGTTTAAGGCTCTTCCTGTCCCTGGAGCAAGCAGATGCCCTTGGGCTACACTTGCTTGTGGCAAGACTTATGGAGATGTTACAGGTGCCTGCTCAAGAAAATTGATGCATAACGGGAAGACAGTGATACAGTGATGACAGACGAACATATTAAGAGGAGACAATATAACAGCTAATAATGATTTTTTTAAAAAACATTTTAAAAATTATGTATACTCAGTCAGTAGCTAGCCTAATTAAGAAAAGATAATTTTTTATATATTTTATTATACCACCGTGAGATATACAATTACAATGATGTTCATGTTTCAGTTTCGGTCATACAGTGTTCCAGCACACATCCCTCCACTAGTGCCATTTCCCACCACCATGTCCCCAATTCCCTCCACCCTCTCCTAGCCTACCTCTATGGCAGGTTCTTTATCTCTAAGAAAAATGAATTTTGATATCACAAAAACAACTAAAAATCTGTAAATATGAAGACTTTAAAAAGAAGATACTTTGTTTTACTAAATTTGATACAACTATTAAAAGCATGTATAAATTATATAGTTTTAAAGGAAAATACCCTTTATCAAAAGTAAATTCATAAGAACAGTCTAAATTGCAATCAAATATATTTCTCAAAGGAAAATAATAGGAGGAAGCTTTGAAGACAATCATTTCCCATTCCTTTCTCACCAAAACAGCACTGAATATAATTAAAAAGCTTTGTGAGCTTAAATTAAAAAATCATATTACTCTTATGAGGAATACTTATACAGAAAACATACACAAAGACTATACATTTATTTAAAATTATGTTATACATGGTCACTAGTGTTCATTTCATAAATTTAATAAAACTTTAGTACTATCATAAATCATATTGATCACAGTTATATTGTAATTTTCTATATGATAAAAATTATATGTAATTTATTTATATATCATGTACTATGTAATTATCATAACTTTCTTGGGAAAACATTACCATAAGGCCCTATCAAGATTTAGAAAATTCATAGGTTATTTTTGGAAAATAATCCAGCAGAGTATATTTTTCTTATCTGGCGCTGAATATTTAACCACGGCCAGTTTTGCTCAGGGCTTATTCCTAATTCTGCTTCATTGATTACTGTTGGTAGAGGTCTCCTAACCATATAATGTCCCAGGGATCAAAGGTAAAAATGCTACCTGCTGTACTATCTCACTAGTCCATTATGTTTTAATAAGATTGTAAATGTATGTAGCTCTAGTATAAGTATCATACATGATATATATTAGCCATTTATCATACACCTTTCTCTTTGGAATCCAATGGAGGAAAACCTCGTATGATAACTTGATAATTTATTCTTAATTCACTTATGGCACAGCCAGAATTATAATATGCAACTTATCAGCCTGTCTATCTAGAATTCTTTGCTTTATTTCCCAAGGACTGTAAGAAGGCCAATGTACTATACTATGTATAAATTATCTTATGCTACCTTAGTTTTCAGGCAATTTGCCCAGTTTCTGGGACATTTGCTTACAGCAAAAATTTCCTCCATAAATGGGACTCAGTGCAGGAGCAATAGTCCAGCAGGTAGGGTATTTGTATTGCACAGGACCCACCCGGGCCAGCCCGGATTTGATCCCCCAGCATCCCATATGGTTCCCGAGCACAGCTAGGAGTAATGTAATTCCTGAGTGCAGATCCAGAAGTAACCCCAAGCATTGCCGGGTGTGACCCCCAAAAGCAAAATAAATAAATAAATAAATAAACAAATAAACAAACAAATAAATAAATAAATGGGACTTATTATTTAAGAGACAATAGCATGATATTAGTTTATGGATAACAGCTATCCTCATCCCCAACTTCAAGATAAAACTGTTGAAGCTATTGTCAAGATTCATATCTGCATACATCATAATTTGCATTACAGGATCAGAAATTTAGTTTAGGGAATTCAGATCTTTAAAATGATCTATATGTTGAACTGGGGTCCCCATTCCCTCTCTGGTCCATCCTGGAGGTCTGCTGACCCACCTATGAGCTGCCCTGTGGCTCTCGGCCATCATGCAGAAACTCAGACGCACAGGGGAGAACTGCCACCCAACTCTCCTCTAGCTCAGCTGACCATGAGGCTCTCAGGAGGTAAGATGGGTTTTGGGAGTGGACTCCATCACCTCTGTGGGGCCTCGGAAGCAACCTGATGAGACTCACCAGCCATTTTCATGATCCTGACCCCACAGCTCATCAGAACCCATGCAAGAGATACACTCATCTCGAAACCAGCTCAGAGCAGTAAAGTTCAAGCCCAAGTAGGCAGCTCTCAGGGGTGAAGTCACGAGGCGTTCCTAGAGATGTAGCTGAGGTCCCCATTCCCCTCTGAGCCATCACAGAGGCCTGGTGGCCCCACCCATGAACTGCCTTGGGGATCTCAGCCATCATGCAGAGATTCAGACACAGGGGAGAGCTGCCATCTGGCTCTCCCCAAGTCGCGTTGCCACTTGCGGCTGTGTGGTACATCAAACTAGTGGAACCAATCATGTACTAGAATATATTACAACCTACAATGTGTAAGAAAGGGAAGCGAGAATGAAAAGAGAGTGAGGAGAGAGAGAAAGAGAAAGGAGATAAAAAAACTGCAATGGAGGATGGCTGGAGGGGGAGGGAGGTGGGGACATAGGTGATGGGAGATGGGCACAGACGGAGGGGATGGGTGTTGGAACACTGTAGAACCAAAACTCAAACATGAACATCTTGTAATTGTATATCTAATGGTGGTATAATAAAATATTTAAAAAATAAATAAAATGATCTATATGTATCTATACCCGTTCTCCCAAAGGAGGCATTTTATTAATTAGATTGAACAGTTAGTTTACCTGAACTGTAATTTCTTTATCACTTAAATATGTTTATTTTAGAAATATCTTCAAAAGTAGAGTCTTTGGCAATAGTTTATATTTTACTTCATTAAATTAAGTAGAAATACATGAGATTAATGGAAACTTGTCTTATACAATACCATATTTAAATATTCAGTCAATTAATGGAAATATACTGTGAAAGAAAGTGAAGTAAGTTTTATTACCTCTATTTAAGGACTGTATGATTGAGCACTTCCAGACTTTGTAGCTTCAATATAGACAAAGAGAATATGACAGAGAAAGCACTTAACCAACCAGTTGTTGCTTAGTTCTTGACTGAGGTTTTTATTAGTAGTTTAGAAGCTCAGTCAGTCTATCAGCAGGAGGAAAAAAAAATGGAAATCATATTCAAAATACTTTTGGCCAATTGTTTAAAAGAAATAAACAAAGTCAAGATACAGGCATTTAATTTTCCTAAATAAGTACTTAATTGTGGTTAAATCATTTATCCTTGTAGAATATCACTCCTTGTCTCAAGAATCCCCCCTGGTGATAAAGCCACACATGAACTGAGATACTAAAAGCTTAAAATTAGTCTTTTCAAAATTCACTTTGCTTGTTTTTTCCCAGGAAGTATTAGAAATAGGGAGAAATCAACATTGTGTGATAAAAACCTAAACAGAGGTAATGAAGGCAAAACTTGCTGCATGATTACTGCACTTTTAATTTTTATAGAGAGGGAGGGGACAAACTCGTTTTATAGGGCGGGCATCTTTAGGTCTTAATTCAGTCATGTCCTTGGGGATCAGTGTTGGTAGAAATCAGGAGAGCATACATGGTGGCAGGAATCAAATCTAGGCTTACTAACTGCAGGCAAGTGAATTACTTGCTGTCCTATCACTCTGGCCTTGCATTATGTAAGTTGCTTTCTTCACCTAACATGCCTAATAGATGTTGTCTGTTAATTTGTTTTCATCAATCAATCCTTGATCTGATAGATAAATCAAACATTGCATTTCTTGTACATAACTTTCCTGAAATATCTTAATTTCTTCATTATACTTATCTGAAGAGTATTTACCAATACTTATTATGAAGTATTGGTAAATAGATCTAAAGCTACATATAAACAATGTAACAATATAAAATGACAAAGAAGCCTGAACAACGATTATTCTCTTAATTATTAAATCTATGGTCAAGAAGATTTTTAATGGAATTTAATGATGTCAATTTTATCATTTTCAAATGTTATAAGTATTTCTGAATTTCAAAACTGTGCATAGGGCTGGAGCAATAGCACAGGGGTAGGGCATTTGCCTTACATGCGGCCAACCTGGGTTCGATCCCGTCATCCCATATGGTCCCCATGTACTGCCAGGAGTAATTCCCAAGTGCAGAGTCAGTAGTATCTCCTGAGCATCACTGGGTGTGACTCAAAAAAAAAAACCTTCATATTTGAAAGTAAGCATAATAAAGTTTAAATAGTTTTCTCTACAAATACAAATTTATTAATACACTTATCCTTGTGCTATAATATGCAGTAGAATACACTTCATGAATTCAGTTCTATATAAATATATGTGACTAAATATAACCTTTGGGTTATGTTTCAGATATTTTCCAGCCTCTTGATGCTGTTTGAGAAAGTTGATTTTAAATATGACTATGATACTGTTGTAGGGAGTTATATTGTAGCATCATGTCAAATATGTATTTTTTCAGCAATACTGTTGATACCTACTTCAAAATCAATTATAATAGTCAGATTTCTTTATATTTCAGTAATTTTACAGGGAAATGTATATATTTTATCAACTGTTTAAAGAACACATATATACACAAAGATATATCTGTAACTACATTTTTTCTCCCTCAAAAATCATCATCCATATTTTTGGCTACTTGGCTTTGAAAAGATTGGTGCTTTGGTCTTCATAGTCAAAATGCCCATGTATTAGCTTAAACTACTATAAATGACCTTTCCTATATCACCACCAGAGGGACCTAGACTTTATAAAGCTTAGAAACTTTTATGCTATACAAATTACTGTATTTGGCACAACACACGATGTTAGCAGCAGGCTTTGCCTATTATACTGTCTCAGATATTCCTGATACTTAAAACAAAACAAAATTAATAACATGCTCAGTGTTCTTAATTCTACTTATGTCTCATCTGGCTACCAGATGTACACCTAACTATACTTTCTATCAAAGAAGTTTCCTAAGTATTTGTTGTGTTGGTTATTAGCTTTGTTCCTATAACTGCTCAGCATGGTTCATTCTCATAATACCATGAAACATATTTGAAGTTCACAGTTATGCATTAATTATCTCATCTGATCATCTCCACAACCCTTTAAGGAGGCAATACTGGTATTTAATCTCCACACATTTTTACAGGTGCTGAAATTGAGATCAAGGATAATGAAGTAACATTAAGAAAAAGAAAGAAAACAGAAAGACAGTACTTAAAATCTTTAGGAGAAAAACTAGTTTTATTTAGTTTAGCACTTTACAGGTTTGGGGAGTTTACCCATACCTGGCTGTTCTTAGGTGTGACTCCTGACTCTGTGCATAGGGATCAACCCAGTGCACATTTTAGGGATAGCATAAGTTTCAGTGACAATCAAGAAAAGTGCCTTAATCCTTACACATTAAGTGGAGATTCATAATTAGAATCAATTCTACTAACTTCTGAGCTTCCTGTGTTTACTACATTTACTTTTATCGACCAATTAAATTTTTATTTGTAAAAATTTCATGGTAGCTAAACGAATCACTTTCAATGCCTCAATGTTTTAAGTTTCAAATAACAGAGAATATTAAAATAGGAATGTAATTCATATAGTAAAATAATCAAACCTATCAACAACATGATCACCTTGGATTATACATCTGCAAAAACACCTTTATTTATTCCATATGATTTAATAACCCAGAGTAGAAAGATGTGAAAATCAGACAATTAATATTTTCTTCATAAATCTAGATACTGTTTTAAAGATGAGAACAAAATTAAAAATAATGTTAAATTATGTAGTAAATTTTATTCTTTGATAAGTAACTTTAAGTTAACTATCCATAACGTTTAAACCATCTCAAGATTTTTTCAATATAAACTCATGATTCATTTTTCAATATAAGTACTATTTTAAAATTGTTAATAACTTGTTCCTATTTTACTACATCAGAGGAGCAAAATCAGGCAAATAAAAACAGTGTATCAAATTTGTCATTTCAGTCAATAGAATACAAATTATGTGAAAAACCTTATTAAAATAGTTTAATCAGTGAATTTTCTGAAAATTAAGTAAATTATGTTATAGGTTTAAAAATATACACATATAATTTGAAAATTGTGTCAGAATACTTTCCTTAGCATGGAGCCAGTCATGATTCCTGAGTATCCCTGGATGTGGTGTTAGAAAAAGAAATAAGTAAAAATAGTAATCCCATTAACTTTATCATTCCTATTTATTTAAAAAAAACACTGGTTAAAAAAAATTATACGAACTCCTATATTTAGTTTGGCAATATTTATATAATAAACCCAATCTATAAGGTAATAAATACACACTGACAGAAAAATTAAGATGATGTGTCATAATGCATGATGGAATTTTATTTTGTTATTAAAAATGTTATACTCTTTCCATTTCAACAACACGGATGAACTACAGAGGATTATAAATGGATACAAAGGACATTATTTTTCTCATATATGCTATCAAGAATATAAAGGCAAGAGGGGGAAAAAATGGACTCTCAGACCAATTAGTGGTTCACAGAAAGGAAGTTGGAAAAAAAAGTTCATTAAAGCATGGACAGAAATTGTATGGTGAGAAATAGATATGTAGTGGTAAAGCATTTAATAAAGACACATTTTAACTAATTGATGCTCCTAATATTTCTACAAAGTTATAATGATATATTAATTTTTTTTAAAAATCTAGATCATACTTTTAGTGACATGATCTACAATGATATGTTCTTATTTATTTTCAATACTGCAAATTTTAATATTTCTCATCATTTTTATGAATGCTTGTTATGAATGATTTCATTATTTCAGATACCTATGTATGCCATAATTTTTTATTCTTTCTGCTGATCTTCAATCAAACTTTAGAGAAGTAAAACATTTTGACTTATAGAAATAGGAGGTGAGGAGAGAGAGACAAAGAAAGAAAAAAGAAAGAAAGGAGTGAGAATACTCATTGTAGGTTGGATGTGAGTGAGTAATGAGAATAGCTTTCTAAAGGTGGTTTTACAGAAATTTTTTCCCCCAAACCGCCAAACTCTGAGTTAGCCAGAGAAGTTACCACTTTTCCTTGCAACAGTAGCTGGAGCCTCTTAAAAAAGATGTAAAAATGTTTCAGGCATATTTTGATTGGGAACCAAGGTAATGCATTTTCGGAAGTAATTAAGTAACACAATAGGACTTGAAGAATTAACTTAGTTGTTAGGCAGGGAGTAGGACAAAGGTCTGAAGATGACTGAGATTCAAATATTGAAAGGTTTGGAGATGAAGAACATGAGATAACACTCAGTTGCAGAAACCTAGGTCCCAGAGAGGCATAAAACTCAGGTAAGTAAATTTGAGGGGAACCTTAAACATGAAACACCCTTTATGAAGGCATTCCGGAGAGAGTGTTTTTCCCTGCATTTTCTCCATTTTCTTCTGAAAGTAGTAAAAGATATGGATTGTTGGTGGGCCCTCCTATTGGGGTTTGTCCTGGGGCCCTGTAGAACCCACATAGATTGACCATTTGTGATGCATATGGAAGGACTTAAATGAGAAGAGACACATTTGATTGAGATGTTTCAGAGTCAAGAGAGAAATGGCTTAAGGCTCTTGTTTAGAAAAGTCCAATGACTTTTCTCCCATGCTAACCTCTGGCTTTAAGGGACTTTGGATGGGAATTTCTTAGCTTTGGATAGGAATTTCTTGATATGGGGGAAAAAGCAAAGTTTTGTGAGGACAGAAACCTGTTTGAACCTTTACAGGGGAAAAGACTTGGAAACAGAGAGGTTTTTCCCCTCCTTCCTTACAGAGAGGGGGTTCATCAGGACTGTATTTGGGCTCCCAGAGAGAGTAAGGCAGTGATGCACAGTTAGCTTAGGCGTGAGTCCTGCTGCCCGTGTCTGTGGCCCCAGAGAGGAGGGATCACCCCTGAGGGACACTGAGGCACAGAAATAGGAGAGCAGGTGTTGAGAGTGAGAGAGAGCAGGACAGTAGGCCTGCAGTTAAGAGACAGAACATCAAGCTGCCAAGGCCTCTGGTAACAGAACAGAAGCTTCTAGACTGCAGGAAGCATTACCCAGAAAAAGCTCGGAGGGTAGAGGATTGCCACGGTTATGGTCACTTATAGTCACTGCTGCGCAGGACTCCTGAGAGCCTTTCATGAGCCCTAAGAATCTTGAGCTGTCCCTAATCTCTGAGAAAGCAGGGAAAGCCCTCAAACTATACAAAAGTACAATAGCTGCCCTCAGTGAGACATTTCATATTACTTGATTACAATTTACTAGAAAGTTGCATTCAGCCCCATAGCTGGTCTTTCTGATGTAGGCAGGCAGACAGGAGGGGGACCCACATGGAAATGAATCCTTGCCCTAAGGATGTCCACAGTCACCTTTTGGAACCAGAAATGAAGACTTGATAAGACCCATTAGCCAGCAACAGACCCTGAGGTAGTTGGATAAATCTTCTTGACCCAGCCCCTAATCCCACGGACCTTTGATGACCCAGCATGCAGGAGAATCCAGGACATTCCAGCCCAAGAGGGTAAAAGCCCATTCGAAAATCAGTTGGGGCTCTCCGTCTTTGGAGTAGCTCATGTTCTCCCTTGAGTGTGCTACTCTCTCTTTCTCTTCCCTCCCCTCTCCTAAAACTTCCTTAATAAAGTCAGTAAAACTTCACTGCCCCTCGACTCCTGAAAATTCTTTTCCTGCGAGGAGGACAAGAACCCTTATTGTTTATTTGTTGTTTGCAGGAAAAATTGAACCCAGGGCCTCTAATATACACAAGACTAATGCTATATGGCTGCACTGCATCTTCAGCCACAGTTTGTTTCCTTCATTACATCTTGTTCAACTTATCTCATTTGAGAGCTTTGAATAGAGATGATTAATTGATTATAAATCCCTCCTCATAGGGCCCAGAATTATAGTACAGCAGGTAGGCCACTTATCTTGCATGGGCCTGAGTCAGATTCGTTTGCTATCATGCCATATGGTTCTCCTTGTGCACCACCAGGAGTGATTTCTGAGTGTGACTGTAAAGCCAGTAGTAACTCCTCATCATTGCTGAGTGCAGCCCCAAAACAAAATAAATAAATAAATAAAAAATAAATAAATCTCTCCTTACTAAATAAATACATAGATTTAATGATTGCTTTAGCTCTTTCATACATTTTTGTGACGTTTGTACATGCATATGTGTATATAATTCCAATAACAGAGTTTTCAGATATATTTTAGTTTAGTTTCATAATCCAGTATGACATCTACATGATTTCTCAATCACTTTCAAGTTCTGCCGACAGTTCAGTATTTAATTTATCATTTATCATGCTTTTTAGAATGCATATCTCATTGATATGCATATTGATCTATAATGCTAATTAGCTGTAGCTTATTGGTATTAAGAAATAATTTGCTTTTTGCCTTAGCTTGTCTTTGTCAGTCATACTCAGTATAGTAGTGCTCAGGGCTTGCTCTTGACTGCACTCTGGGAATCACTCCTGGAAGGCTTCTGGGTGAGATATGTGCTGCTAGGAATTGAACGTGGGTCTGCCTTGTGAAATGAAAGCACCCTGCCCACTCTATTATATCTCTAGCTCTGCTTTCTACCTTTTGCTATAATGTATTAAGTACTGAAAGAATATTGCAGTCATTGGTTGTAATTATGAGGTAAAAATCATTTTATGTCTTTAAATATTTAATCATAATTGTATACATTTTAAGGACTACTACATTTCCTTAACTGTTGATTATATTTCCATAAAATGTTACTCCTTTACCTATAATTATTAGTAACAGTTTTACCCCAAACTTTATGTGATAAATATTTATTTATGGTATAAATAAATATTGTCTCATTACTCTATTTTGTATATAGTATACATCAGAATCAATCTTTATATCAAACATAATCTGGTTTGTAGTTAAAATGGTTTGCAATTTTTATAATGATTTCATATTAATAATTTAATATTTTTTCATACTTCAGATGGTGATTTGTAGTCTGTACATGTATCTAGCTTTGTTTTATTTCTTAGCATATAACCAATTATATGCATTAAAAATAAGAACTATATTGAAATAATTGTCTTCTGACATATACTGTGTTGCCAATCTTTGTTAAATCTTTTTTGTTTAGTGAACTTTTCTGTTCTCTCAATCACTGACAGATGGTTCTATAGTATTTAAAATGATTATGGTATTATCTGTTTTCTCTTTTAATTCTGTTAATGTTTTGTATGCATATTGAAAGTCCTTAATTAGTCACATGCCATATAAAATTGATATGTCATTCTGATAAATTGACTTACTTATTATCATGAAGCGCCTTGTTCTCTGTGTATAGTCTGTCTTATATACAATGTCTACTAACACAGAAAATGGAGAATTATACTTACAGTTATAGTAAACATATCTTTTTAAACTCAGTTTTAAATTATATGTAGCTTTTTATTTATATGTCAATTTTTTTATAAAGAATATAGTTAGCAATCAGATTTTGATCTCTTCTATCAGTCCATCTTCTTTTCAGTTGAATTGCTTTGTACATACTAATTTAATGCAATAGTAATATATTGGCTCACGATATTGAAATGGTTTTCTTTGTATGTCTTTGCTTTATTTGGTCATATAGCCAACAATTCATTTAGAATTTTACACATAATATAATAAGGAAAGAAGTAAATACTAGTTTTTGAATCTACTTTTATGTATTTTGCTACCTAATTTTCTATTTTAAATTAATTTAACAATTTTTTCACGGTCCCTTAGCTATATCTGTGCTGAATTACTTCATATTTTGCTTATACATTCAGTTATTTTTTTATTTTTTAAAGAAGCTTTTCCTTAAATTATCCAAAAGATTCATTTCAGAGATGTTTCAAATTATCTGTGACAGAAATATTGTCAATTAGTTTCACACTGGTCTATACATAAACAATTGAGTGCATTTAAAAAAAATTTAAATGACATCTTCAATTAAGAAAACTCATCAGAATAAAATTCAAAGTCATGCTATAAACAAAGTAGAAATGTTTGCTGCTCAAATGAACCCAGGACATAATTACTGTATTATGGTAGTTTTTAATTTATTAAATACATCCAGGACACTTCAAGTGATATAATACACTTTTTAAAAATAAGTTTGTTGTAACCTATTTATGATAGGAGCCTAACAGTTAATTACAATTGCGATCATAATGCCATTCTTTCATAGCATGTTAACTCTGCTCTTCTTTTTCTATAATACCCTTTTTCTCTACTTCTTGACCAACTTTTCAATAACAAGCCACAGTTGGAGATCATTTCTAACAATTAACTAAAATGGTCTTTGATTTTTTCACATAGAGACAAAGGTTCACAAATACATAAAGAGCAAACAGAAAACATTTTTTATACATGCCCAAAGATAGATTTTTATTTTCACATAAAATAAAAATACTTTATCCCATTTAATAACATGTTCTATTAACTATTCAATTCACATACTCAGTATTAAATAAGAAGGGATAGGAAAACTGTAAAAAGTAAGCATAATAATGTTTATCATTTTTAAGTACATTATTATGGTTCCTAACATTTAGGAATGCAAATATCAAGATGTGAAATAATTAATACATTTAAGACCTGATGCAATAAAGGGTAAATTTATAATAGAGACCCTGAGTCTCATTCAAGGAAAATAACCCTAACCAAAACTTTGATTCTGTTTTCACGAGTACCTAACCTGTGAAATCACTCACATCACTTAGCATTTCTGATTTTTTTTTTTTTGGCTTTTTGGGTCACACCCAGCAATGCTCAGGGGTTACTCCTGGCTCCGCACTCAGGAATTACTCCTGGTGGTGCTTGGGGACCATATGGGATGCCAAGGATACGAAGCCAGGTCGGCTGCGTTCAAGGCAAATGCTCTACCCGCTCTGCTATTTCTTTGGCCCCAGTATTTCTGATTTTTAAAAACTGTGGGAAAATAAATTTTCCCAAAGAGGAATTGAAAGAGTTTTGCTTGGAATATCATGCCTCAAAGTGAGAGAAGGAATCTGGAGTTCCGACCTCCATCAACAATTGAGAGTAAGGAACTCTGTCTCATTTGCCAAGGCGTCGAAAATCAGATGGACTGGACATGTGGAGATGGCCGCTGAACTAGAGCTGTTACTGGCTGGATCCCATGGGACATCACATCAAATGATCACGTGGCCGCCCACCTAGAAGATGGTCTGACTTTTTTTTTTTTTTTTTTTGCTTTTTTGGGTCACACACGGCAATGCTCAGGGGGTTACTCCTGGCTCTGAACTCAGGAATTACTCCTGGTGGTGCTCGGGGATCATATGGGATGCCGGGGATCGAACCCGGGCCGGCATTAGGCCGGCCGCGTGCAAGGCAAACGCCCTACCCGCTGGGCTATTGCTCCGGCCCAAGATGGTCTGACTTCTTCGTCAAGACCCTGAACGAGTGGTTTGACACTCTTTGTATTCCTGGAGCAAGCAGGTGCTATTGGGCTAAACTGGAACATGACAGGGATAAATGGAAACGTTACTGCTGCCCTCTCGAGCAAATCAACGAAAACGGGATGTCAAGTGATCAAGTTATCACTTGAACAAGTGATCAAGTTAAGAGAGTTCCCATTTTCTCAATTAAAACTAAATAAAAGCTGGGCGGAGTGATAGCCCAGCTGGTAGGGCATTTGCCTTGCACGCAGCCGGCCTGCGCTGGCCCGGGTTCGATCCCGGCATCCCATATGGTCCCCTGAGCACCACCAGGAGTGATTCCTGAGTGCAGAGCCAGGAGTAATCCCTGAGCATCGCTGGGTGTGACCCAAAATGCAAAAAAAAAAAAAAAAACTAAATAAAGGCTTAAACTTATGAGATGATACTCTGTATTATATTAGTGTTAAAACATAATTTTATTGTTTTATTGTTGTTTATCATTATAAGGTAAATAAGTATCATCATAGTCTTTAGGAAACTTAATATTGTTAATATGAGAAGTGGATTTATTACTATTATCAGATTAAGCTACTGAACATTATGCTCTACCTCAATAATATTGTTTCCACTGTAAGAACTAATGACAAGTGAAGTTAAGTAAACATTACTTTAGGGGCTATGTACAGAAATGGATCTGATTAGTATTGACAATTTTATGCTATGCATGCATTTACAAATAGCAGAATGTTAAAACACAGAACCCAATGATGTTGAAAATATTGCATCATGTAGCCCCTAAATATATATAACATGCCACAATGTGTAAGAGGAGAGAGAGAGAAAGAGAGAGTGAGAGAGAGAAGAGAAAAAGTGCCTGCTACAGAGGCAGGATGGCGAGGAGCGTGGAAATCTGGGGACCCTGGTGTTGGGAAATGTGCACTACTGGATGGATAGGTGCTGGAACACTGTATGACTGAAACCCAATTGTGAACATCTTTGTAATTGTACATCTCATGGCAGTATATTAAAATTAATTCAAAAGTTATTGTACCTCAATAATTACTAAGTTCCAAAGGACCTCCTGCCACTGTCCTTGTATTTCTTATAATAAAATATGTAATGTATCTATAAGAGAGAAAATATTGCATCATGATATATGCCGAGAGCAGTTAGAATACCAAGACAAGAGTCTGCTGCAGAGTTTAAGTGCTAGTTCCAGAAAGAGAAGAAATTTTCATTCACACATTCAAACTCAGTATTCAGTGATAATCTGAAACAAAAAGTCGGTCAGTAAACACACACACACACACACACGACGCTTTTTTAATTTGATATGTAAGAAATTGCAAGGTTTTGGTTTTTATTCAATTTTTGAAATAAAATAAAAGCTATGAAAGAGTTCATGAAAAGGCAGAGGTTTATATTAGAATTTATAATATCTTCTTTAGCAACTCTTTTCTTCTAGTGCTCCTCTCTTTTTTAGAAACACATATATTGAGGGCATAAACAAACAGAAGAAGACAAAAGTTCTAAGCGCAAAGTCAGAGGTTTAGAACCCAGAGCCTTTACCTAAATTTGTACTAAATTGATTACGTCTTGTGTTACTTCCTGGGTACATGATGGAAGAATAACAAAAGATTTGAAGCTGAATAATTATAACAATATTTATAACTGAATACAAGCTCTAAATATCACATATATCAATGCCTTAAGTTTGAACAAATGATTATTCTCAGAAATACAAGTTTTTTTTTTTGTTTGAAGGCCACACCCAGGAGTACTCAGATATTACTCCATTCTATGTGCTTCTGGTGGGGCTTGAATATTGAACTGGTTTGCCACATGCAAGGCAAGTGTCTTCGGTTTACTGCCTCTCAGGATCCCCAAAACTAATTTAATATAACATATTAGCTTTAGATTTAAATATGCTTATTTATAGCAGGTTTTCTCTAATTTCTGTTTTTCATTCAAAAATATTTCTATTTTTTAAGTCACTGGAACAACAGGGAATAATTATTAATTGAAGACAGTGTTCAAATGTTAGCTAAACTGACACAATAAAGTTAAGATATTATTGCCTTAAAGGTCGATAATTTGTCAACTAAGAAGGATTAATAGGATTTATGACTCTTTTCTACTATATGTATTGCAAGCAATACTAATTATAATTTAATTAACCTTTGAGGGTATATCATAGTCTAATAATTTAATACATTATTGACTAATCCACAGTTTTATTGTTAAATAAGGGATAAACAGGAAAAAAGCTCAAAGAACAGAAATACAATTTTCAAGGAGAGAAAAGTCAAAACTCCATATTTTAGAAAGCTCCATACATCATATTTGGCACATATTTTAAATTTGTTAAAAAAAAAAAAACCTTTGGTTCCAAAATAAGCCTTGTTTCCAATTAGTGTTTCATTTCTTCAAAACATTCAGAATTTGAATATCCCAAACCAACTGATATCCATTTGTTCTATGTAGTACTTCTGTATATGTTATTTTGCTCAACATTTTTCTCCAAAGGCAGGTGACATGGATATATGAAGGCACTGGTAAGTAAGTAATATCCTTCCCTTTCTGGTTTTTATACACTCCATAGTGCTTATCTGCAAGCATAAGACCTGACTCAGTAAAGGGTGAATTTATAATAGCGACCTTACTTCTTTCTTTTCCTTTCTTCTTCAGCAACTCTTTTCTTCTAGTGCTCCTTTCTTTTGTAGCAACACATATATTGAGGGCATAAACAAACGGAAGATTATTCAATCTAAGCTCTCTTGCAGATAGGAATGGGAACAAAATATGTTCAGTCCAGTGGGGTATGGACAAAACTTCTACGCAGAGGATCTGACTTGAATCCTTAATTGAATGACAGCAGTTGAATCCTATTTCTTCCTTCTGGCAAAAGCAGTTGTAATGTGGGGAGCTGCTACCTGCCCTTTAGAACATGATACAGAAGCTGAAATTGAAGTTGACGTAGCAAAGACTGGGTATTTTGGTTCCAACCACCAGAGGATTTTTATATAAACTCTGGACTGATACTTTTAAACTGTTCAGAAAAAAAATCTGTCTTAATTAAGCCACTGACATTTTGTCCATTATTTACAGCAGCTAAAATGGCATCAAAACTAATACAGATCTTTATTTTAATCAGTTCCCATATGTAGAGCTTTAATCCCTTGTTTCTCTCTACTTACCACACATCTGTCTGCAGTATTCTAATCTTAGATTAAATGAAACTATTTTTCTCATTGCCTGATAAAGTCAGACAATATGAAATTTTGGAGGTTTTATATGTTTATAATCATATTTTTGTGTAGACATTCAAAAGTTCCTTAAATGGTAAAATACTAATGCGCTTTACTCTCTCATTCACTGCATGCATCAATTATAATATTCTTTGCTTTCTACCTTCTTCTTAACCAAGTACTCTCCTTAATCTACACACATATATCTCCCAATTAAATTAATGTTCCGGTAAAAAAAATGTGTATTTTCATATAAACATAGTCTTAGGAGCCAAGCATTTTTTTCCCCTCTACCAAATATCAGTACTTTTGTTGTTTTTTGATGTGCCATCCATTCTATTCCAGTTGTAGGGATGAAGAAACAGCTCCATTCAAATGTCAATACCCAAATATGTGTATTGCTCAATTTCATTTACATAATATTTTCTACATTTAAGAAACAGTCTATATATAACAATTTTAGATAATAAAAGAGATATAAACTCCTTAAGTCTAAAAAGATCACACCCTTATTCTTTTGCTTAATTTATTTCCCCTTTCTTTTTTGGGTATGTTTCTTGCACATAGTTTCTATCTGTGTAATTTCCACTCATAAGATCTGCTTTTAGTTTGCTGTGGGAATTTTCCACATCATGTTCTTTGTTTTTCTTGCATTTGGGCTATGCCTTCCTAGTCTCCTGATTTCTTTTCCTTCAGATTTGTTTTTATTATTGAAGTCTGTTAGGATCAGTACTGTCCTTAATGTCCACTGAAGAGAAACTTTTTCTTTATTCTCATGACAGTTCATGTCATTTAATTTAAAAAAGTTCTGACATTGTAGCTCAAGATCATGTTTAATATATATGTGTACACTATATTTCTATATTTATATCTTATCCCTCTCTATACATTTTCCACAATATTATAATATTTATCATGCTTTATCATCTATTCTACCTTCTGCACTCTTTTTATTTTAAATAACTATACAACTGAAGTTCCTCAGGGCTACCTCTGGATCTCTACTTTGGGATCAACCAGACAGGCCTCAAGGTGCTAAGGATAGTACCTGGCTTGTGTATGTGCAAATCAAGTCTCCCTCCTCACTCAGTCCTATCTTTCAGTCTATTAAACTTATTATTTTTTTTCTTTTTTATTTCATAACAAGTCCTAATTTTATGGTTTATAATTCCAAATATATCAGTTTTTTCCACCTATCTTGGTCTCTACTGATATAATTGCATCCCCTTATACAGGATACCTCTCTTCTACTATTGATCAATTCACTTTCATTTTGTCTCTTTCCTTTTCACTTTAGCAGTCATCAGGGTTTTATTTAAGTAAAATTTAGATTATATTATTCATTAGCTTAAATAGCTCAACAGTTCTCTGAGAATGAATCTATATTGCTTAGAAGGCCCTATGGGAATCTTCATCTTTTCTTTAATTCCAGCTGATCACTCACCAATATATCCCTTGCTTACTCCCTGTAAGTCATGGAAATACCATTCAGCAACCGGAAAGTCAGCGCTTCCCTATGTTTAAGTCTGCACACAAGCAATGCTAGATAGATATTAAATGTGATTCTTTTAATCTCTTCAGCTGTTTTAAATAGGACTTGAAACTCATCATCTCTATGCACACTTCCTTTTACTACATATTATCATGTATTTCCATATACTTAAAATTTTCTTTGAAAACTTTAAGCTTCCTTATTATAGTACTACATCCTATACACATGTACTGTTTTGTTGGTTGTAAAAATATCTGCTTTTCCTGTTAGAATAAAAATGCACTTGTATCACAATTGTATATTTCATGTCTTTCTTGCTTAACACTTTGTCTCCAACAGCTGTGAAAGCATATAGCTGGCCTGATAGGCATTCAAAAAATACTACATGAATTCACAAGTGAAGAGTGTTCATTATGTGAGCTTTGAATAAGGTCACTCTAAGTGTGGCTTGGCTAGGGAGGAGAGAATTAAGGTCAAGCTCATTCCAATACTGTGCATCATTTATTGCAAATTAGAAATTATATGCTTTTAAATATATGATACTCTCCAAAATAAAGCATTATCTGGGGCATGGCCAAAATGTCTACAAAAGTAATATTTTTCACTTGTAGGATTTAAGTCATTGCACTAAGGCTCATATTTCAAATTAAGAGCAATCATTATACTATTCTCGGAAGGTCAGCTGTTCTTTCCAGGTGGAACTCAATATTATTGCCAAACATTTATTTTAAGCTCTGGGGTGTATTGTAAATTAAATTGGAGTTTGTTTGCTGGTTTGTACACATGAATTTTACCTAGAATTCCATTTTAAAGTAGGCAACTTCTCAAGAGTCAATCGGGCATTTGAGGAAAAAGGATGGATGAATATAAACCCTGTAGAGGAAATGGTGATGCAATATCATTGGCACTGTTTTTAGTGTGGCAATGAAAAAGTGAATGCATAGAGATTGAGTAGGACCTTAATATGCCGGCATTGGGTGAGCAGGAATCTGGGATCCTTATGAGCACATATAAGGGTGTGTATAAGATTCTGACTTGACCCATTCAAAAGATAAAAAATGCCAGAAGCTTCTCTCAGGCGGAACTTGTTACACTCCAAGTTACCATCACAGGCCAGTCTGAGCTTTCTCTAACACAACATAAAAAACTTCTAAGTTCTTTTCTTTCCATTTTGTCTTTCCATTTTTGTATCATTTTATTTTCCCTTCCTTCCTTCCTTCCTTCCTTCCTTCCTTCCTTCCTTCCTTCCTTCCTTCCTTCCTTCCTTCCTTCCTTCCTTCCTTCCTTCCTTCCTTCCTTCCTCCCTCCCTCCCTCCCTCCCTCCCTCCTTCCCTCCCTCCTCCCTCCCTTCCTCCTTCCCTCCTTCCCTCCCTCCCTCCCTCCCCTCCTCCCTCCCTCCTTCCCTCTTCCTCCCTCCTTCCCTTCCTCCCTCCCTTCCTCCCTCTTTCCTCCCTCCCTCCCTCCCTTCCTCCCTTCTTCCCTTCCTCCCTCCCTCCCTACCTCTTTCCCTTCCTCCCTTCCTCCCTCCTTCCCTTCCTCCCTCCCTCCCTCACTCCTTCCCTTCCTCCCTCCTTCCCTTCCTCCCTCCTTCCCTTCCTCTCTCCCTCCCTCACTCCTTCCCTTCCTCCCTCCTTCCCTCCCTTTTCCTTCCTCCTTCCTTCCCTTCCTCCCTCCTTCCCTTCCTCCCTCCCTCCCTCTTTCCCTTCCTCCCTCCTTCCTTTACTCCCCCCCTCGCTCCCTCTTTCCCTTCCGCCCTCCTTCCCTTCCTCCCTCCCTACCTCTTTCCCTTCCTCCCTCCTTCCTCCCTCCCTTCCTCCCTCCTTCCCTCCCTCCCCCTTCCTCCCTCCTTCCCTCCCTCCCTTCCTCCCTCCCATCCTCCCTCCCTTCCTTCCTCCCTCCCTCCCTCCCTTCCTACCTTCCTTCCTTCCTCCCTCCCTCCCTCCCTTCCTCCCTTCCTTCCTTCCTTCCTTCTTCCCTCCCTCCCTCCTCTCTCCCTCCCTCTCTCCCTCCCTCCTTTCTTATTTCATTTTCACTTTCTCTTTCCTTTTCTTTTTTCTTTTTCTTTCTTTTTTGTGAGATACACTGAAAGGAGGGAGACAGTTTCCAAAAATGTTCGACAGGAGACTGTGAAACAACTCAGAACATCTTGCTTTGTGGATCTTAAACATAAATTTCACTTTCTCTTTCCTTTTCTTTTTTCTTTTTTCTTTCTTTTTTTTTTTTTGAGATACACTGAAAGGAGGGAGACAGTTTCCAAAAATGTTTGACAGGAGACTGTGAAACAACTCAGAACATCTTGATTTGTGGATCTTAAACATAAAGAAAAGATCAAGGCCCAAAACAAACTAAGATCCTCATGAAACTACAAAAGGAGGAAAATAATGCTTTAATAATGAAACTGCTGAAAAAGAAAGTCTCCATTTCTCCTCAGTTGCTACTGTGAACAGTCCTGTTTTTGTCTGTTTTTGTCAACATACATTTTGCCTCCCTGAAAATTTCTGTGCTTTTCCTATAAATAGAAAGTTGACAATTGTTCAGTTCTTAACCTCACTGGGAGGCTAAGATGACTTGAGATACCTAATCAAATGGCCAAAGATGTGTGCATCCTCTGTAACATTTGCCAGGACCCTAATTTCCATTTTAAAGGATCTGTAGGAAAACCCTTATCTTTTACTCCCCCTCCCCTGCAATCTCTGTACAAAAGACCTGGTTTTCCTATGAGAATTCCACAACTTCAAATTCTATACATCTAGAAACACTCAATATTAAAATTAAAACAGAAATCTTAACTACTGAGGTGACACGATGGAGAACAAATATACTATTACAAAGATAATTTAAACACTGAAGATCATTCCAGAGATCTCAACGATGATTACACAACTGCATGTCTTTGATGCTCTAAAAATTATAGCTGTTCTTTTATACTCAAGAAAACAAATCACTGTTAAAATTAGACATTATTATCTGTAACTTTAACTACTCACTCTACTACCATTCGCTTTTTTAAAAAAAATTATTATATTATATCACCTTTAGATATACAATTACTAGATGTTCATGTTTGAGTTTTGGTTCTAGAGTGTTCCAACACCCATCCCTCCGTGCCCATATCCCATCACCAACGTCCCCACTTCCCATCCCCTTCCTCTAACCTGCCTCCATGGCAGTTTCTATATATCTCTCCCTCTCTCCCTCTCTCTCTCTCTCTCTCTCTCTCTCTCTCCTTCTTGCTTCCCTTTCTTACACATAGTGGATTGTAACCACATCATCTTCAATCAACGGTTTTGTCTGACCGATGTTGCTGTTGTCCCCAAATTCCAAACAGTATCGGACCACCATCTCCTTCGTGCAAAATTCTACTTTCGCAATGGGGAGAAAAGGCTGCAAAATTTAAGAAGAAAACTCCCAGAACGACCACCAAGTGGGAACTCTTTGGTACCATTGCAGCAACAAGGAAAGATACCACCATTGACGACATCGATAAAGAATACAACCGACTGGTTCAGCAACTCCATGATTGTGTCAAGAATGCTGAGAGAGAGAAAGACACAAAAGGACACTTGTCTTCAGAAACTCTCGAGCTCATTCGCAACGTGGCAAGGCGCGAGCCTCAGGAGACCAAATGATAACATCCAAGCTTGCTAAACGGTGCAGAGAAGCAATAAAAGAAGACCTCAAAGGCAGAAGAGCAGAAATACTGGAAGATGCAGCAGAAGCTGGGAAAAGCATTCGCATCGCCCGCCTGTCCCTTCACCAACTATAAGAGACAAAAGTCAGACCCGAACATCTGAAGAATCTGCCGTCGGGTACTCATCAATACACTAGCTTGGCTCTTCACATGGTACCTGTCCAAATGCAAGGTACCCTCTCAATGGAAAACCAGCAGAACAGTTCTACTGTTTAAAAAGGGAGACATACATGAAATTGGCAACTATTGCCCCATCTGCCTGTTGTCTGTCATCTACAAGCTGTTTACACGAGTCATCCTGAACAGGATTGGCAAAACACTAGATGAAGGACAACCATGCGAGCAAGCTGGCTTCCAGAAAGGATTCAGCACAATCGACCATATCCACCACGGTTAACCAAGCTCATTGAGGTTTGTAGGGAGTACAAGAAGCCGCTCTGTCTCACTTTCATTGATTTACAGAAAGCCCTTGATTCTGTGGAGACTGAAGCAGTCATCGAAGCCCTAGCCAGACAGGGTATTCAAACCCAATACATCAAGTTCCTTCGTGAGCTGTATTATGGATTCACCATCAGGATCTCACCATTCTACAAAGAAGTTATCATTGATGTCAAAAGAGGGGTTCAACAGGGTGATACTATTTCACCAAAACTCTTCAGCACCACCCTTGATAACATCATGCGACAATTAGAATGGGAAGGAATGGGAGTGAAGTTAGATGGTCGGCAACTACACCACCTCCTCTTCGCTGATGACATTGTTCTAATAACACCAAACATTAGCCAAGCGGCACAAATGCTGTCTGACTTTGACCAAGAATGTGGAAAGATAGGTCTACAGCTGAATCTGAAGAAAACAATGTTCATGAAGAATGAACTAGATCCTGAGGCCCCATTCACTCTCAAAGGAACAAACATCTCTGAACGCAGCAGTTATGTGTACCTATGTGTACCTAGAATTCAACATGATGAACGACCTAAAGCCTGAACTGCTCAGGAGAAAAAGAGCAGCATGGAATGCCTTCAAAGGCATCGAAGAAATAGCTAAAAGGACAAAGAACCTCTGGGGCGGGCACATCTCTTTGACTCCAAAGTTCTCCCTGCATTAACATACACCTCAGAGACCTGGGCCCTACGAAAGCAGGATGAGAATGCTATTCGGGTTTCCCAGAGAGGAATCGAAAGAGCTATGCGTGGAATATCAAGCCTCACTCAAGTGAGAGAAGAAATTCGGAGTTCTGACCTCCATCGCTATTCCAGAATCAGGGACGCTGTCTCCCTTGCCAAGGCATCGAAAATCAGATGGACTGGACATGTAATGTGGTTTGGAGACAACCACTGGACTAGAGCCGTTACCTACTGGATCCCACGGGATGTCAAAAGATCACGTGGCCGCCCACCTACAAGATGGTCAGACTTCCTTGTAAAGACCCTGAAGGAACGGTTTGAGGCTCTTCATATTCCTGAATCAACCAGATACCATTGGGCTACATTGGCACATGATAGGGTCCAATGGAAATGTTACTGGCAACCGCTCTAGCAAATCGATGAATAACGGGATTCAAGTGATCAAGTGATCAAGTGATTGTAGTATATTCTAGGACATGATTGGTTCCACCTGTTTGATGTGCTTGATGAGACCCAGATGGCAGCTTTACCAGTGTGTCTGAGTCTCTGCATGATATGGCCAATTTCCCTGGGGCAGTTTGTTCGTGGGGTCACCAAGTCTTGGGGATGAATCAGAGAGGGGAATCGTCTGCTTTTTCCCATAAACATTGTCCTCTGAGAATGGACAGAATATCATACTTAGAAACCACAGCTTTGATTTTTCTCTCCTTTAAAAATATGTATATGAATTTTTATTTTAGGCACTGTGGCATACAGCATTTTTATTAGTAGGGTTTTCTCCATGAAGCATTCCAGCACCACACATTCCACCATAGTGTTGTTTCTTTCCAAAATTGGACCAATGTCTCTCTCATTCCCCATTCGCCTCTAAACATATGACTGAAGAACTTTTCCTGTTGCCTCTGGGCATTTGCTATTCTTTGCTAGTTGGCTTGTGTTCTTTTCTTCTTCTTCTTCTTCTTCTTCTTCTTCTTCTTCTTCTTCTTCTTCTTCTTCTTCTTCTTCTTCTTCTTCTTCTTCTTCTTCTTCTTCTTCTTCTTCTTCTTCTTCTTCTTCTTCTTCTTCTTCTTCTTCTTCTTCTTCTTCTTCTTCTTCTTCCTTCCTTTCTTCTTCCTTCTTTCTTCTTACTTTTCCATGCCCAGTGGTGTCCAATGCCTTGTTTTTTTTCTCTGAAATCACTCCTGGCATGCTCAGGGACCACAGAGTTCCCAAGATAGAAACTGGATAGGCCTTGTGCAAGGTAAATGACCTATCCACTGTACTATCTTTCTGGTTTGTATTTTCCTTTTTTCTTTCCTATAAGTTTCCAGGCCACACCCAGAAATACTCAGGGCCAATATCTGGCTATGTGCTCAAAGTGACCCCTGGTAGTGCTCAGGGGTCACTTTGGCACTATACGTGGTGCCAAAGACTTGAAATGGCAACATTTATTTTTTAGACCAAAGCAGTTTGGACCGTATTGTAAATTACATTTGCTAAGTGGAAATAGAGTAGAAAAGATAGTTCACTACCTTTGCATACCAGAAAGCGCTTACACAGCAGTTTTATCTCAACTTTCATGTTTTTACAATCAGAATGTATGTATCTTTCTGTGCCAAGCTACGGCTACTATGTGTCTAATTAAATCTAAATTTCAGATACACAACAAATATCTATTTTGGTTATGTTTGTCACAAATATTTCAAAGGAAAGCACTAAAATATCTGTTTTTTACCATAAATGCAAATGTAATCAGGTGTTCAATATTTTACTTACTAAATCTGGTGACTCTGTGTCAAGCACTATTCAGAACAATGCAACCAAAGAGAAAGAAAACTGACCTAAGTTTTAGCCGTAAGATTTAATACTCAGCAAAATAAATGTGTGTGTTTAATGTGATTGTATTATTGCTGGGAATTTTTATTATTTCTATGGAATAATAAGAGACATATGGTTATAGATGAAAGCATTTTAATACGTATTTGAAAAAATAAAATAAGAATGAGTAAATTGCAGAGGAAGATTTTTTTATAATATTTTAAGGAGAGTTAAGTTAAGGAAATGGCTTAAAAATAATCTAAAGTTCTTCATTTTAAGTTTGTGTCAAAATATACAAGGCCTACTTTACTAACTGATAAGGGAACGGTGTCCTGGCAATCATTAAGAATGATGATACCATCCAAGAACTGAACATTGAACATAGCAAAAAAAGTACACATGAGAACCTCTAGATGTGCGTATGTATTGCAATCCACAATGTGTAAGAAAGGGAAGCAAGATGGACAGAGATAGAGAGAGATAGAGAAAAAGAAGAAAAGATAGAGAGGGAAGGAGAGAAAAGTGATAAAGAACCTGCCATCAAGGTGGAATTGGGGAGGGGGGGAGGGAAGTGGGGACATTGGTGATGGGAAATGGGCATGGGTGGAGGGATGGGTGCTGTAACACTGTATGACTGAAACCCAACCATGACCATCTTGTAATTGTATATCTCACAACAGTATAATAAAATATAAAAAAAGTTTGAGACTTGCTTTTTATATTGGAAATGCTGTATGAAGCATATTGCATATTCATATGGGTAAATACATTAAAATAAATTCTCACGAAATTTTTTCAGTCTTCAATTTTCTAACTAAACCACTTTTTTTAAATATATAGTGATTATTATATTGTGGGTTTTAAGAAAGTGTTCTCGGTTTTCTTAAAAAACACACTTGTTTATGGGTAACAAATATATTCCAGTTTTCTTTTTTTTCTGCTTGTTGAAGACAATATATCAGTATTCTTTGCTTTTCTTAGTTTATCTAAAAGGCATTTATATAAAAAGTAATATAATACACATAAGTTTAATTTTTTTAAATTTTTTTATTATACCACCGTGAAACATACAATTACAAAGGTGTTCATAATTGGTTCTTGGTAATACAGTATTCCAGCACCCATCCCTCCACCAGTGCCCCATTTCCACCACCAATGTACCCCCCCCCCCTCCCGTCCCCCACCCGCCTTAATAGCAGGTACCCCAGTTTCCTCTCTTTCTCTCTCTATCTCTCTGTCTCTGCATCTCTCTCCCTCTTCTTTTACACATTGTGGCTAGTCCTGCAGATATTTAGAGTTTATCACTTAAGTCTCTTTGTGTATATTCAGTGGTGAGTTTTAATCTGCCATTACCATTTCCCATATTTATTAAAACACTGGCATCTATATCCTATTAATGAATGCAGTCATTCTATATCTGTCCTTTTCCTTCTCATTAATTTCACTCAGCATGATAGTCTCCATGTCCATCCATTTGCAAGTAAATTTCATAATTTCATCCTTTCTGACAGCCGCATAGTATTCCATAGTGTAGATGAACCACAGTTTCTTTAGCCAGTCCTCTGTTCTCGGGCATTTAGGTTGTTTCCAGATTCTAGCTATAGTGAATAGCGCAGAGATGAATAAAGAAGTACAGATAGTGTTTCTGCTATGTGTTTTTCGGTCTCTAGGGTATATTCCCAGGAGTGCTATTGCTGGATCAAATGGGAGCTCAATATCTAGCTTTCGGAGGAATGCCCATATTGTTTTCCAAAAGGGCTGGACCAGTCGGCACTCCCACCAGCAGTGGATGAGAGTCCCTTTTTCCCCCCACATCCACGCCAGCACGGGGTTGTTCTTGCTGTTTTGGATGTGTGCCAGTCTCTGTGGGGTGAGATGGTACCTCATTGTTGTTTTGATTTGCATCTCCCTGATGATTAAAGATGAAGAGCACTTTTCATATGCCTTTTGGACATTCGAATTTCTTCTTTTGAAAGCTTCTGTTCATTTCTTCTCCCCATTTTTTTGATGGGGTTGGCTGTTTTCTTCTTGTGGAGTGCTACCAGTGCCTGAAATGGAAGCAAAGATAAGCAAATGGGATTATATAAAATTGAAAAGCTTCTGCACCTCAAAAGAAACGGTGACCAAGATACAAAGACAATCCACAGAGTGGGAAAGGATATTCACCCAATACCCATCTGACAAGGGGTTAATATCCAGGATATAACTAAATCACTTTTAAGGAAAATGATTGTCAAGAAGTCAGACAGAGACAACTTGATGTAACTTGTAAGCACCATTTCAGGAAACTTTAGAGAGATATACATTTACTCTCCCTATTATATTCCTTCCCATCAATATACATTAGGATTTTTGTTTGTTTTTTGGGTCATACCTAGAGATTATAAGGGGTTACTTCTGGTTCTGCACTTAGGAATTACTCATGCTGGTGCTCAGGGGATCATATGGGATGCTGGGGTTCAAACAAGAAAAAGTAGGCAAACTCCCTACTTACTGTACTTCCACTCCGGCCCCAACATTAGAATTTTTAGAGGATATATGTGGTTTACCTAATCTTAACATTTCAGAAGATATTTATGAGATTGTAAAGACTAAAATATATTTAGTAAAAATTAGTCAAATATTAATTCATTCAAATACCTTGTATAAATCCCAATAAGGCAAAACTATTATCAATACTACTTAAAAAAAAAACCTAGTTTTGTCCCAGTATGAAAAACACAAAGAAAAGGAATTTTTCACTATTTTTTCTAATCCTAGAACTATAAAGCTTCAGGAAATGTCTTTATTACATAGTACTGTATGATCTACTCAAGCATAAAGAAGGAAAGTGACTACTATCAAAGGACCCATAAAAAGAGTTTATGATGTTTCAGAATCAGACAACATAAAAAGGACATATTCAAATTAGAAACACTATTATAAAGTGTGATTCTATAAGGAATCTCTATAACAGTCTTAATAATGTGATTAAAGAGACAAAGTAATAGCAATATACACAAGTACTAATTAGAACATTGAAACTATTACGCCTCATGTGGGAGACAAGTCATAAAATTCAAAGAATATTTGTAAGAAACAGTATCAGATTGGCTTTTAAGTTTTTCAGTGCCTAAGGCAGATTTTTTGTGAACATGTGCTATGTGTTGAAAATCTTTAAGATAATTCAATTGGCCTAAATAATGCTTGTTTCAGAATCATATTATAATATAAAAATAATTTAAAATAAATATGTTCACTAAACTCAATGGTACAGTTCATTCTATCGTCTACAAAAATGTCTTAAAGCATGGATGAAAAGGTAATGTATGTTAGTTTCACTTACTTTTGCTAAGCTAATGTACATATTAGTGAAAGGAATTGTTTTACACCCCATAACCCAGAAAAAAAAATTTCCTCAAAAGATGTATGGAGAGCTAGTTAATTTCTAATTGCCAGAAATTGAAATATAGTGTTGATTAAAACAGAATACAGTGTTTAGAGACAGAAATTTTGCTTGTGTATTTATGTAAATATTACAAAACAATGTATTCAATAGTCTCAGCAACATTTATAGTTATGGCAAAAGATATTTTTGATTTGTTTATTTGGTTGTTTTGGAGCTATACCTGGTGGTGCTCAGCACATACTCCTGGCTCTGATCTCAATGATTAATCTTGACAGCTCAGGGAATAGTGTGACATTCTAGGAATCGATCCGGGATCTGACACATTCAAAGGAAGTTCCTATTGTAATATTGCTCCAGCCCCACAAAGGATAATTTTTATTTAAATAAGAGTTATACAATTGGTCAAAAGGATAAAGATTGAATGCAATTTGACAAAGACTGTTAAGATATATAACACAGTAAAGAATAGGCTGTAACCTTTGCTGATGCATATCCTCCCTCCTCAAAAACAAGCAAAAACAAGCAAAAAAAACTACAAACCATTATATGGCAGAAAAATTGTAAAAATAAGATGAATATCTATAAGGCTGACCTTGATATAATTTGTTTTTCTAGACCAAAGGGAAAAAACTGTGATTTATACCACATCAGCTATTCTGTACGAGTGCAGTTAATAAGAGAGTTATAGTTTTTAAGTGGTATTTTCTGAAGGTAGGCCTGATAGCTCATAAAAGTTGAAGTGATGTATAATATTTTTTCTGAAAACAAAGATCAATTATTGATATTCATAATTCATGAGTTACTGCTTACCACCTGTAGGCTTTTAATATTATATATACTAATTGTATATTATATATACATTATATATATTATATATGATTATATATTATATATCACTTGAACACTTGACATCCCGTTATTCATCGATTTGCTCCAGCGGGCGCCAGTAATATTTCCATTTGACCCTATCACGTGCCAGTGTAGCCCAATGTCATCTGGTTGCTTCAGGAATACAAAGAGCCTCAAACCGGTCATTCAGGGTCTTGAAGAAGTCTGACCATTTTGTATGTAGGCGGTCATGTGATATTTTGACATCCCATGGGATCCAGTCGGTAATGGCTATGGTCCAGCAGTAGTCTCCAAATCGCATTAGATGTCCAGCCCATCTGATTTTCTATGCCTTGGCAAATGAGACAGCATCCCTTACTCTGGAACAGCAACAGAGGTCGGAGCTCTGGATTCCTTCTCTCACTTGAATGAGGCGTGATATTCCAAGCATAGCTCTTTTGATTCCTCTTTGGGAGACCCGAATAGCATTCTCATCCTGCTTTTGTAGTGCCCAGGTCTCTGAGGCATATGATAATGCAGGGAGAACGGTGCAGTTGAAGAGATGTGCCTGGAGTTGGAGGTTCTTTATCTTTTTTGTATTTCTTTAATGCTTTTGAAGGCATTCCATGCCGCTCTTTTCCTCCTGCACAGCTCAGGTTTTAGGTCTTTCACCGTGTTGACTTCTCTACCTAGGTACACATAACTGCTGCATTCAGAGATGTTTGCTCCATTGAGAGTGAATTTTCACATACTAATAAAATTCTTCTGAATTTTTCAATAGAAAACTTTAAGACAGGGGCTGGAGTGATAGCCCAGCGGGTAGGGCATTTGCCTTGCACGCGCGGCCTGTGCTGGCCTGGTTCGATCCCCAGCATCCCATATGGTCCCCGAGCACTGCCAGGAGTAATTCCTGAGTGCAGAGCCAGGAGTAATCCCTGAATTGCCGGGTGTGACCCCCAAAAAAATAAAAGAAAAAAGAAAACTTTAAGATATATTTTTTTTCCTTTATGAGTCACACCCGGCAATGCTCAGGGGTTACTTCTGACTCTTTGCTCAGGAATTACTCCTGGCGGTGCTCAGGGGACCATATATGATGCCAAGGATCAAACCTTGGTTTTCCTTGGATCGGCCACATGCAATTCAAATGCCCTACCCCTGTGCTATCACTCTGACCACTAAGACAAAAAATTATATATAAAAGAATGTTTGTATTAAATGCATTTTAAGCATAAATTTTAGATAAAACAAGCTAAATATATATTTGCCGCTCCACCCCAGTAGAACCTCACAACAAGTCAGACAACCCCCCCACTCCATGAGGACCTCCATTTTCCACATCTGGACTTCCCCCTCCTCAGAATTCCACCCAGCAGACCAGCCTATCACAGCCCGGCTCATAGAGATCCACCCTACTGCAGTCTTTTAATCCGGCCCAGGTATGCTGATCCAGACACAGCCATGGGGCAGAGCTGCTACTGGCTCTCACTGTGCCCAGCCTCTCATGAGGCACCCGGGAGGGATGGCAGGTTCTAGCCCTGGCCCGCCACCCCAGCAGAGCCTCACAACAAGCCAGAAGACCCCCCACTCCATGAGGACCTCCGTTTCCACATCCGACTTCCCCTCGTCAGAACTCCACCCAGCAGACCAGCCTATCACAGCCTGGCTCGGCGCAGCCGCTGTGACTGCAAGCGGCTGTGCGGTTCATCAATAAATGCTGGATTCTGAGATGATTAAAAGAGTACGCTACCCGCACGGCAGAGCCTGGCAAGCTACCTGTGTCGTATTTGATATGCCAGATACCAGTAACAATTATAGACCTCATTCCCATGACCTGATGGAATGGGTTGAGGCTATTTATGTTCCTGGAGCAAGCAGGTGCCCTTGGGCTCTACTTGCATGAGACAGGTCATATGGAGATGTTACTGGTGCTCCCTCGAGCAAATCGATGATGAATGGGAAGACAGTGATACAGTGATATATGGTAACTTTGTATGAATGATGCAAATTTTATTTGTATCATTATAAATAAACAAAATTTTACATTGAAATTGAATAATAATAACCACTGTTACAGCAATATTTGAAGAAAGCAGCATAGCCACCTAAATACAGAAATAATCAGTATATTTCTTGTTTAGTTAACTTTTATTTTCAGGCATTTCAATATGTCCAATAAATTAATTAAATTCTAAAGCTTTATTTATTTATTTATTTATTTATTTATTTATTTATTTATTTATTGCTTTTTTCGGGTCACACCTGGCAATGCTCAGGGTTTCTCCTGGCTCTGCACTCAGGAATTACTCCTACTGGTGCTCAGGGGACCATATGGGATGCTGGGGATTGATCCCGGCCGGCACGGGCCAGCCGTGTGCAAGGCAACCCGCCTACCAGCTGCACTAACGCTCCGGCCCCTAAAGCTTTATTAAGAGTAAAATATATACTTGTGTCTCTCTAGCTCTGACTTTACATACACAGATAGATTTGATTATATTTGTTTTATATATTTTAATAACTAATAATTTATATCTGATTTATATATATATAACTGACTTTTTATTGCATTAATTTGTGTTTACATTTTGTAAAGCTCTGAAGCAGCTTTTTCCTCAATCCCACCCAGGTATGTTGGTCCAGAGACTCTCAGACATGGGGCAGAGCTGTTCCTTGCTCTCCCTGTGCCCGGCCGCTCATGAGGCAGTCAGGAGGCATGGCGGGTTCTAGCCCTGGCATGAACCCCGGCAGAGCCTCACAACAAGCCAGACGACCCCCCCCACTCCACGGGCACTGCCATTTTCCACATTTGAACTTCCCTCTCGACATAACTCCACCCAGCAGACCACCCCATCACAGCCCGGCTCTCGCGGCCGCAATCGGCATCGCGGTTCATCAATAAATGCTTTATCTGGAGGTGTTTAAAAGAGTTTGCCTCCTGCTCGGCAAGCCTGGCTAGCTGCTCGTGTTGTATTTGATATGCTAAATTCCAGCAACAATTATATTAGGTCATTCCCATGACCTAATATAATGGTTTGAGGCTCTTTATGTTCCTGTAGCAAGCCGATGCCCCTGGCTCTACTGGCATGAGACAGGACATATGGAGATATTACTGTTGCCCGCTCTAGCAAATAGATGATGAACGGAAAGATCATCTCTCTAGTTCTGAGTTTAAATGCACAGATACATTTGATTATAGGCTGATGTGTTTTATATAGTTGAATAACTAATACTTTATATCTGATTTATATATATATAATAAATTATATAAATATATATATTTATATAATTTATTATATAAATATATATATTTATATATAAATATATAAATATATATATTTATATAATATATTTATATATAAATATATAAATATATATTTATATAATTATAAAAATATATTTATATAATTTATTATATAAATATATATAAATATATATAAATATATATTTATATATAATAAAAAGTCAGTTTTTATTATATATATAATATATATATATATAACTGACTTTTTATTGCATTAATTTGTGTTTACTTTTTGTTAGTCACTTCAAATTTTAATTGGACTTAAACATGTTTTTGTTTTTCTTAAATTATTGCTTTGGAGATGGAGATGTCCCAAGTACTGGTTAAATGACCAAGAGATCACTCCAGGACATACATACGGGACCAACCTGGCAAGATGGTTCAATATTCACTGGAGCTCAGGGGTTCTGGGGTTCTTCCGATTCCTTAAATTTGATGGATTACTAAATTCACTACATATCCTATAAGCATTTAAAATATATAAATTTATCTTAGCTTTGTTACTTTTCATGTGTCGTTAATTAAAATATCATTATTATTACTAGATATCATTGCTTATTTAGGACTAGTACACCTATTGATGAATTGACCTTTTTATCACTGCGAGACAATCACTTATCTTCTAGTTGTTGATCCATTTGCTCTAGCTGGTGCCAGTAACATCTCCATTAGTCCCTGTCTCGTGCAAGTGTAACCCAATGGCATCTGCTCGCTCAAAAAACATGAAGAGCCTCAAACCATTTGTTTAGGTTTTTGATGAAGAAGTCTGACCATCTGGTAGGTGGGTGGCCACACTATTTTTTTTTTTTTTTTTTTTTTTTTTGTGTCACACCCGGCAATGCTCAGGGGTTTCTCCTGGCTCTGCACTCAGGAATCAGTCCTGGCAATGCTCTGGGGACCATAGGGGACTCCAGGGATCGAACCCAGGATGACATGGGCTGGCCACGTGCAAGGAAACTCCCTACCCGCTGGACCATAGCTCCGGCCCCGCCACATGTTCTTTTGACGTCCCGTGGAATCCAGTCAGTAACAGCTCTAGTCCTATGGTCTTCCCTAAATCACGTTACGTGTCCGGCCAATCTGATTTTCCTCATCTCATGGAATATCAAATTCCAGGGATTGAACCAAGAAAACTAAACTTAAATCATGTGCTCAACCCATTGAGCCTCTAGAACCTGAAAGCTTTTTTTTTAATTTAGTATTGTTTTCACCTTTCTCTAAAAAAAAGTAATCAAAACTCTCAGAAATTGAGAAAGTTGTGAATTCATAAGAGAACCTGTGTGTAAAGGATTCAGCAGTTATCATAAAACCATTGTCATAATGCTTTGTCAATTATCACTTTTCATGATTAGCATGAGATTGGGTGGTTGTTATTAAGCATTTCACACAGGCAGCCTAAAGTAAGGAAACTCATTTTAGGTAAGTTACTGCTAACATAGCTCATATATGAATTTCTTATTCACATTGGCAAAGAATAACCCAGAGGATATGTCAGCATATAATGAATTAAGTTGCAGCAAACTCAGATAGGAAATTGACTAATTTTAAGTGGCATTAGTATACCTACAGTAATTCTTACTTGGCACAAGTCTTCAGAAATTAATAATTACTAGCTTTCTTAAGAGTGTCATAGAAGGCAATTCATTATGCTTTTTAGAATGTGAGTGATTCTTACTTTCTATTAGTGTAGGGAAATTTTAGTAAAAATGAACGCAAAATTCATGCTGTTTCACGGGCAAGAGAAATAACGTTAGTTTAACCCCTCTGTACTTTGAGGATAAGGGATATATTTATCTAATTTTACCTATCGTTTTTCACTGAAATTCCACTTTGTGTTCTGCAAGAGCACAAGTCAAAAAATTTAAAGACAGATTTTTTAATTACAGATACACAGTAGTAGTTCACTAAGTAAATTTAAAGAAGCTACTGGAGCAATAGTCCAAAGGGCAGACTGTTTGCCTTGAAGACTGCCGACCCAGGCTCGATACTCAGCATCCCATATGGGTCTCCCACCACCACCAAGAGTAATTCCTGAGTGCAGAGTCAAGAAAAACCCCTGTGTATTTCTGGGTGTGACCCAAAAGCCAATTTAAAAAAAAAAGAAGAAAGTTTCTGTAGTCAAAAAGAGGATGGTGAAGGTGATTAACATCACACATGTTGCTTTAATAATGTCACCTTCTTTAACATTTAGGCACACTAAATACAGGGTTGCAAAAGAGTTTAGCACTGTAAAATGTTCTGAAGTCACAATAAGCAAAACTTAATTCAAAATCAAATGTGTAGTGAAATTCAGGTGACTGTGCCAGGACTTAAGTACAGCCTTGAGTGTGAGCACAGAGGAGTCCCGACTTGCACGGAGCACACTGTCACTCCAAATACTGTCAGCAATAAATTTGAGAAACACTTTCCCACAGATCCGAGACTAGTACAATTTGAATTGCCTTGTTTTTGTTATACACAAGAAGCGTCAGCTCTTAGAGAAGCATCATAAGTTAATGACGGAAAATAAAGACTTTCAGTATTTTCCTACAGTTATTTCTCAGTATGTATTATGCTACTACATCTTTGGATTGTACTATATTGGACTGTTTGACTTTTAAAATTTCTGCCATCTCCTTTTTACAGAAATATGCCTAACTGCAGCAAGAAAAAATCCTTTAGATTACCTTTTATAATAACTGCTGATGTTTGTTTGTGACCAACAATTTTTCTAATTAAGTGTAAATTAATGTACTTTTATAAAATATAGCTAGCATTTTTTTAGAAACTATTATCAGTGGCCATTTATTTTAATTGTTTTTGGTGTACTCATCTGACTCCCGGCTTTGTATTCAGGGCTCAGTCTTGGAAGCTTTGGGATACTTTCTGGGGTACTAAAGATCTAGCCCCAAAGCAGCTTCATGCAATCATAACATCTTACCTACTCTACTATTCCTCTGACCCTATTACGCTTTTGGAAGAAAATCAGTTATGAATAAGTGGCTGAATTTAGGCAAAAAACAGTAAAATACTTATAATAGTGTGACAGAACCTTCACTACCAGGTTGTAGTGCTCCAAAAATGACAAGAAAAGTAATATGTTAAATGTTTGTGCAATATAAATATGCCTCTACAATAATCAAAATGGTGTTGGAAAACTCTTAGCATAATCTATAATGATGTTTTGGCTTTGGAAAACAGCATGGAACCAATTATCCTAATAACGATATTGCAATATCAAGCATGTATCATGTTGTAATAAGTCAAAGGGATATAAAAATGACTTTTAAATCATTAAATAAAGAAAAACAGTGTTTTGAAAAATTTGTTACTGCCAATGAAAAGTATTCACTAGCATCCTATGAAACTTCTAATTTCGCCTCCAACAACTAGAATGCCATATGCAAGAGATTTGTGTTGCCTCAGATTATCTGCTGCTATTAAGCTTTTAAGAACCAGAGAAACAGGAGTTAGGGGACATTGCTTGCATGAAAATGACTTGGGTTTGATTCCCAACATCTTAGAGTCTTATACCTTTTGTGTGGGGTGCTTCTCCAAAAGTTCTGAGCATCACCAAGTATGACCCTGGAGTTGCCCTTTAGTACCACTGGCAGGGGGTCTTGGTGGCATACACACTACAGGGCCTGACCAGGAACACATCGCAGACCCTAAAACAGAACCACTGGCCTCATTTATAATGGCACAGGGAACGACTCCCCTGGATACCTGAGAACCTCTTGGGCAGCCTCCCCAGCGAGCAGAGAAATACTTGATGAAAACACTTATGGGAATGAAATTCTTAAAATTCTTTTATTGAAGGTAGGGAGTAATCTGAGAATTATATTTCACTGGCCATGAGCAGAGAACTCCTAAACTGGTTGAAAATCATACTTTTCAAGAGATTGACATTATAATTATACAGATATTTGGGGCCGGAGCGATAGCCCAGCGGGTAGGATGTTTGCCTTGCACGCGGCCGGCTCATGCCGCCAGGGTTCGATCCCCGGCATCCCATATGGTCCCCGAGCACCGCCAGGAGTAATTCCTGAGTGCAGAGCCAGGAGTAACCCCTGAGCATTGCCGGGTGTGACCCAAAAAAGCAAAAAAAAAAAAAATAAATAAATTATACAGATATTAAGTTTATGTGGGGACCTGACATGAAAACTACATTTTGTGAGTGAGTGTGTGTGTGTGTGTGTGTGTGTGTGTATGTTTACTGATTATAATTATATTTTGGAGCCAAGAAATAAACTCAGGGCATGTAAGGCATGTCAGGCATTGTGTTTTGCCATTGAGCAAAATGTCTCAACTTTTTTTCTCTGTTTTAAATTCATTTCTAAGCCTATTCATAAAGTTCTATAGTGTTTGCCCAGATACATTATATGATTAGAGATTTTCTGTATCTATAAGTAATCAAATCCCAGGCTCTGCATATGAAGATCATCAAAAGCATTTATTTTGTTCTCCCTTGAGTAATAAACAAAACAAATTTTCCCTCCCACTTTGGAAAACATGATGCAAATACAAGTGTTAGAGTCAATAATGGATTTGATGAGAAATGATAAACGATAACAATGATGAGCTTGTTGTTGCCATCTGTTGCAGACATGCCTGAGTTCATTTTCTGCCTTTCCAGCCAATGAATGTTATTTTTTCTTCTGTACTAAAATGTTAAAATTAACTTTAAAATGTCTATGATACAGAATTTTTATTACTGATACTTTGTTCAGTTGGTCATATTAAACTGAAATTGGGAACAAGACAAAAATTATTTTTGAGTTTTAAGATTAATGAACAGAAAGCTTTTTATTTAATTTTAGAGATGCCTATTAATAGGTCAGGAAGACAATTAAATATTTACAAAATCAAGTAGTTTCTATTATATTGAATTCAAAAAAGTTGACAAGATAGCTCTTATAACTAAATTGTAATGGTAAAGAGAGAAATCAACACCCAGTATGTGCATCACCAGTAAAAACTGGTGAATTATTTCTACCTCCTAAATAGCCCTGCTGAATGCTGTCCAGATCTTTGTCAGGAAATGCCACAGGGGTCCCCCGACAGTTTCAGACAGAGGTTCTCTTCTACCTCCGAGGACGCCGGGAGAACAGATGAAAACTCATCTGAGTCTGGTGCAGTTCAAAAATGGCTTTTAATAGTACAAAAGATCTTCCGCAGCAATCTAATATAATGAACAAACTCTAGCTCTGGTCTGAATTTAGACCATACAAAAGAGTCTAAGTCTCCCACCAAAGAGAAAGGATCTCACCCGAGCTGAGTCCTACCCAGAAGATCAAAAAGCCAAAAGCCAAAAGCCTCAAGGCTGAGGGAGCCAAAAGCCACAGGAGCCAAAAGCTGAAAGCTAAAAGGCTCCAAAGGTGAAGGTGCCTCAAGTCAGTCCCCTTATATACACCAAAGTAATCTAACCTGGGAGGGTCATGTCAACAAAGAACTCTAAACAGAGTGTAGTGCCACACCCTATAGCAGGTATAAGCAAAGGTTATGCCAAGATCTAATCCTTTCTACCAAGATTATCTCTTATGTAAGACACTGGAGAGAGGGGCTGGTATAAAGTAATACATCTTAACTTCATGAGCTTCATGTAATCTAGATGGTACCCACAAGGTCCTTCTTATTATTATCTGCACCAGGGTGATTCTGAATATCTTGTTCTCCTGTACTGAAAGGGTCACACTCGCCTGCTTAGAGCAAACTAGTATGATCCTTCCTATAGTCTTCCTATAGTCTCAGCTTAGCCAGGGTGGTAGTCTCCTGGTAAATTCTAACTGTCCCATGCTGGGTGCAGTGGGTATAAAGAGGAGCTGTGCCCAATCTAGAAAACATAGAAATCTTAGTAGATGTATAAGTCAGAAGTTATTCAATCAAGGTGACTTCTGTAACTGCCACACCCTCTAGCAGTGTTTACATAGAAGTGAGGTCTCATTAGAATGAACCTTGACTTAAATAGATTAAGCTGGGAGTGGGCAAAACAACAAAGCTCCCAGGTTAGCTAAACCTGTCCTCCAACAGATCTTTGTCAAATTCAGATTGCTTTAGCTTTCCTTTTCATCTATTCTATATGATGTTTAATTTTCAATACATTCCTTTCACATAAATTTATTCAACTTTTCTTATTGCTTTGCAATTAATTACACTTCTTTTTTTTACAAAATGTTCAATGTTTTTGCTAATGAAAAACAGAAAAAAAGAGAGAGATAAGGAATTGAAATGTCTAAAAATACTGAATACCTTTACCATTATGCAAAGATTTAAAGTTTTTCTACTACCTAAACTTCAAAAACTTCAACAAGAAATAGAATTTTGTCCACCTGTTTCTTCCTCATAGTTTTTTGTTTGTTTTCTTCTTCAGCCTCATCCAGCTGTGCTCAGGCCTTGCCAGTTGCTCTTTACTTGAACTTCTCTACTGATGATGCTATGGATACCATATGTGATGCCAAGGATGGAACCTGACTATAGTCATCGGATTCTGAACTTGTTTTTAAATGTATTTTGTTGGTTCAGTCTGCGGTCCCCAACACTATCAAGATTTGCACTTTTCCTGGTCACTCTCTGGGCAAGTGACCGTCCTCTCAGGCAGATGAACTCCAGTTTAGAGAGTCTAAAACTTTACTTCACTGAACACTAACATCGACACATCCTTTGCCACCACCTCACAGCCAACAGACTAACACAGACAATGCGCCAACCATGTGCTGCTGATGAAGTGCCCCACAAACAGCGTTGGGCTCTTAGCAGCTAGTATTGGGGCCTGGCACTTTTTCTCCATGAGGCCCTGTGGGCGGGGCCCAATGACGGGCTCCATTCTCAGGGCAGTGATGCTTCCGGATGCTCAAGAATTTACACCCATGTGAAAGACATCTGTGTTTATCCAATGGGAGACTATCAGGAAAATATTTTACATCTAAGGTGAGGTAAAATGTGCCCTGCCTTGTCTTCTGACCTCTGACCACAGTAACATGTAAATCAATGACTATTACCTTGCAAATGTTACCTTGCAAAAGCTAAATCAGTGATAGCTATCTTTTGTGATGGCCCAGAATGTTTTGTGCTTGCACCCCCTCCATCCAAAAAATTGTATAAAAAGTTTAAACTGTCGAAACATATAAAAATTGTATAAAAGTTTAAATTATATAAAATGTTTAAAAGTTTAAATTGTATAAAAAGTCAAAAGGTACTGCTTCCCACCCCCGTGTTGGTTTCTTTTCCTTTCTGTTACAGCAGCAAGGCAGAAGTTTCTTCCCAAGTCCTTCCCTCTCCTTCATCCTCAGGATTAAATCCGCAATGTCCAAGTCTCCCTCATTCATGCCAGGGGATTGCTGGCCAGAGCCCCAAGACAACACAACTGTGTGCAACATCCAACTCAAAAGCTAAAATCCTCTGCCGAGGCTGAAGGGCAGGGAGTAACCAAAGGTCAAAACTGGCTGACTCTTCTTACCAATGTAAATTCCCAGGGTACCATGCCCCTGTGGCCCAAGCCTTACAAGATGCTAATGTAGAGCTCTGCTCTTCTCCTCCTAAGCTGATAAGCAATCATTTCAATATTATATCTAGTACTCTTATGTAAACAAGGCAAGAAAGGCAGTCATAATCACTACACCCGAGGTTAAATATATAGGGTGAACTTTCATGGGGAAATCACTTCATGTGATCCAAAATATGCTTCCCAGGCCAGATTAAGCATTCCTCATGTGTCGGGGATGCCACTGGTGTCCCCAACAGTGTCAGGAAGAGGTTCTCTTTTACCTCCAAGGACACCAGAAGAACAGATGAAAACTCATGAGTTTGGTGCAGTTCCAAAAGGCTTTTAATTGTATAAAAAGCACTTCCACAGCAATCCAATATAATGAAAAACTCTAGCTATGGTCCAAACTTAGACCATACAAAAGAGCCTGAGTCTCCCACCAAAGAGAGAAGATCTCACCCATGAGGAATCCTACCCAAAAGAAGGAGTAAAAAGCCAAGGGGCCTCAAGTCAGTCCCATTATATACACCAAATTAATCCAGGGAGGGTCATGTCAGCAAAGAACCATAGAGTGTAGAAAGGCAGTGCCATACCCTATCACAGGTATAAACAAAGGTTATCTTTTTTTTATACCTTAGATTAGACAAGGACTAATTTCTTCTTCTGAGATTATCTCTTATGGAAAACACTGGAGAGAGAAAGAAAGCTGGTGTAAAGTAATACATCTTCATTTCATGAGCTTCATGAAATCTAGATGGTAACTACAAGGTACTTCTTATTTATTATCTGCACCAGGGTGATTCTGAGTATCTTCTCCTTATATCGAAAGGGTCACACTTGCCTGCTTGAGAACAAACTAGCATGATCTTCCTATAATCTTCCTATAGTCTCATCGTAGCCAGGGTGGTATCTCCTGGTAAATTCTAACTGTCCCACGCTGGGTACAGTGGGTATAAAGAGTAGCTGTGCCCAGTCTAGAAAACATAGAAGTCTTAGTAGATGTATAAGTCAGAAGTTATTCAATCAAGGTGACTTCTGTAACTGTCACACCCTCTAGCAGTGTTTACATAGAAGAGAGGTATCATTAGAATGAACCCTGGCTTAGGTAGATTAAGCTGTGAGTGGGCAAAACACCAAAGCTCCCAGATTAGCTAAATCTGTCTTCCAACACTCATGCACAAGATCCTATCTCCAATCTAACTCTGTTCTAGGGCATTTCTTAAGTACTCATCTCTGCTTTAAAGCTAGCATGCTGTTAGGACATTCAGACTTGTGTTGGGTGAGACAAGCTGTTCTCACCTTCACTCTAATCTTGGGTCAGAGCAGGATTTATTCTAAGAGTAGTCCCATTTCACAGTCAGGGTGACTCTAGTCCTGGTATTATCCAGTCACACATAGAGTAGGTTAAATCAATTCAAGGGTGTTGTGATACCAGTTAGAAAATATGACAGGATGTCCAGCAGCAATCAATTCAGAGTCAAACTAACTCACAAATTCCTGCCCCCACTCTCTTTTTTGTGTTTACACAAGAACAAAATCTCTTATTCTGAACACATGCAAAAATAAGGAGAAAAAGAATCCTCCATCAGCGACACCAAAACCCAGGGCTAATAAGTAGGGTGTAACCCAAAAGTAACAGCAGTGATCATGAGGTGGCTGGGAGGGAGGGTGTCTCCCAGCCCGGGCCTATCATCTCAATAGAGCCCCAGAAGAATCCAGAGGAACTTCAGCACCATGTTTGCAACCTTCTTCATCATCCAGATCCCATACTCCTCAGAGCTCCACACAAGAGAGAAAGCTGATCTCAAGCCTATCTTGTCAGAGACCCACCCTACAGAGAAACCTATGTCAATCAAGGTATGCTTGAAACAGAGACAAAGATACACGGGGCAGATCTACTACTAGTTCATCAATCAATTACCAAGAGCATTTCACCCACACGTCTCAGAGAGCCCGGCAAGCTACCAAATGGCAGAGGCGGACAAGCTGTCTCTGTCGTGTATTGATATGCCAAAACCAGTGATAACAATGTATCTCATCCCCTAACCCTGAACAATCTCTAAATACTACAGCGGCACTAAGAAGGACAAGCAAGGAGAGACTGTTAAAATCTCAGGGTCAAACCTGGTTGTCAAAACGAAGAAAGACTAAAATGACTGTACTTTCAATGCACGTACACTGGCTTTAGAAACATATATCACAGACCTGATGGTGCAAGAGCGAAAGATCAAGTACAACATCATTGGTCTGACGAAGATGAGAAGGCATCAATCACATCATGCCATTTTAGACATGGGAGAAGAACTGTTCATCGGAACATGTGAAGAAAAAGACATCAGTGGTGTCAGTGTCCTTGTCAACACAAACCTGGCCATGAGCATTGATTCATTTGAGTGCCTAACAAACCAAATCAGATGATTGCACTTGAAGAGATGTGGCTCACTGCTGGCAGTTTCTATCTTCGTTGTCTATGCACCAACATCCACATAAAAGAGGAGTTCTATAAAGAATACCACACCTTCTACAAGATCATAGTTGGTGATTTTAATGCCAAGATAGGACCGAGAAGATCAGCCAAAGTACTCCACATTGGGACCCATGTCCTAGAATAGAACGAACAGGGTGAGAGAATATCTGAGTTCATCATTCAACCAGACCATCATGGTAACTCACAGTTCCAGAAGGCTGATTCTAAACATTGGGCATGGGAATCACCTGGTGGACAGATCCAAAAATGAAATTGACCACATCATATTCAATCAACGGCTTTGCCTGAACGATGTCGCTGTTGTCCCAAAATTCCAAACAGGATCAGACCACTGTTGCAGGACTCCTAAGGGCCGCTGCATCTGCTCTGGATTGCCTCCCGAAAATCACTTCATAGATAAGGGGGTAGTCTAAATGTGGCAGTTTATCTGACCATGTATGCTGTACTAGCTGGTATAAATATTCTCCCATGCTATCACAATCATCGTGGGACTAGCTAGATCTTACCAGCATATTAGCCTGGCCACGTAAGGACACCTAAATAATTAGACCAGAGAGAAATGCTGTTTGCTTCCAAACAAACAAGCATGGCTCCCTGATAAAAATATAAAACTACAATGAAGTAGAGGAGACTTGTGAAGGCTTGGAGAAATATTTAACTGGCATTGGTGTTGGTCCTTGGTACAGTGACATGCCATCTCAGAAACCCCCTTCTCTACATTTCCAAAGGCCTTCCCGGCTCAAAACATTAGCACAGTAAAGGCCCTAGGTGAGATGCAGGGAGGGGTTACAGAGGGCATTGGACCCTCCCTGCTTTCCATAACAATGGGAGGAAGGTCTGAGTTGCGGGGGGGGGGTATAAACTTGCCAGTTCCCGCTCTCCCGGGCTTCTTCTTCCGGTGGGATCTCGCCTTGTGAGCGTTTATTCCCTTGGAAGTTTCACACGTGGTGGTCGCCATCTTGGCCTACACGTGGCTGGGGTTCTAGCCTGGAATCCTAAGCATCGGGTTTTTCCTTTTGCTGATTTGTATGCCTGAACCTGTGATAAGTAAAGTCTTTTAAAACCGCATCGGACTCCTGAGTGTTCATCCATTCCTCGCCGGCTTCGGAGGTAGAAGGGAACTCGCTTCCCGGCACTGTCGGGGACCCCGGCGGAGCGCCCGACAGACCACGGTCTCCTTCATGCAAAATTCTACTTCACAGAACGGGAAGAAAGGGCTGCAAAGTCTAAGAAGAGAACTCCCAGAATAACCACCAATTGGGAGCTCTTTGGCACCATTGCGCAACATGGGAAGATGCCGCTCATCGAAGACATCCATGACGAATACAACCAACTGGTTCAGCACCGCCATAATTATGCGTGGAACACTGAGAGAGAAAACCACAAAAAGGAAGTTTGTCTTCAAAAACCAGTGAACTCATTCGCCAACATGGCAAGTTGCAAGCCTCAGGTAACCATAAGCTAATGTCCAAGTTTGCAAAGCAGTGCAGAGAAGTGATAAAGGAAGATAGCAAAGAGAGAAGAGCAGCACTATTGGCTAATGCATCAGAAGCTGAAAAAGCATTCACAATGCCTGCCTGTAATTTGCCAACTATAAGACCAATATGACTGCCTCCTATGTCCTGATGGAGCTATCAATCTTCCAGAAAGGCAATGGTGAAGATTATTCGTGACTTCTACTCGGATCTCTTTGATAGCCATATCTACCTGCCCACAAACCAAATTCTGCAGGAAGGATATATCGTTCCCAATGTTTTCCCTTATGAAATCCAACACGCCAATTTGTTGGTAAAGATGCCAACAGCACCTGGCTCAGACAAAGTCAGAACCAAACACCTGAAGATTCTGCCATCAGTACTCAGCAATACACTATCTCTGCTCTTCACATGCTACCTGTCTGAATGCAGGTGCCCTACAACAGTAAATGGCAAGACAGTTTACTGTTCAAGAAGGGAGACATCCACGACATTGGCAACTATCACCCCATCTGCCTGCTGTCCATCATCTACAAGTTGTTCACTCAAGTCATTATGAACAGGACATCAGAACGTTAGATAAAGGACAACCATGTGAGCAAGCTGGCTTCCGAAAAGGATTCAGCACAATTGACCCTATCTACACGGTAACCAATCTCATTAAGGTTTGTAGGGAGTTCAAGATGTCACTCTTTCTAATGCTCATTGATTTAAAGAAAGCCTTTGATTCTGTTAAGACTGATGCCATTATTGAAGCCCTGGCTAAATAGGGCCGTTCAGACTCAATACATCAAGATCCTTTGTGAGCTGTATTACGGTTTCACCACCAGGATCTCACCATTCTACAAGGAAGTGATCATTGATGTCAAAAGAGGGGTTCATCAGGGTGATACCATTTCACCAAAACTCTTCAGCGCCACCCTCAAGAACTTTATGCAGCAATTAGAATGGGAAAGAATGGGAGAGAAGATAGATGGCTGGCAACTACACTGCCTCTGCTTCACTAATGATATCATTCTAATAACACCAAACATTAGCCAAGTGGCACAAATGCTGACTGGCTTCAACTGTGAATGTGGAAAGGTAGGTCTACATGAATCTCAACAAAACAATGTTCATGAAAAATGAACTAGTTCCAGATGTTCCATTTACTCTCAACGGAACAAACATCTCTGAATGCAGCAGTTATGTGTACCTAGGTCAAGAACTCAGCATGACGAATGACCTAGCAGCTTAGCTGCACAGGATGAGGAGAGCGACAAGGGACACCTTCAAGAGCATAAAAGAAATAGCTACAAGGACAAAGAACCTCTGGCTCTGGCATATATCTTCAACTCCACCTTTCTCCCTGCATTAACATATGCCTCAAAAAACCTGGGCCCTATGAAAGCTGGATGAGAATGCTGTTCAGGTCTCCCAAAGAGGAATTGAAAGAGCTGGGCTTGGAATATCACGCCACACTCAAGTGAGAGAAGGAATCTGGAATTCTGACCTCTGTTTAAGGTCAATAGTCAGGGACACTGTTTTGTTTGCCAAGGCATCGAAAATCAGATGGGATGGACATGTATTGCAGCTTGGAGATGACCGCTGCATAGAGCCATTACCGACTGGATCCCATGGGAAGTCAAAAGATCACGTGGCTGCCCACCTACAAGATGGTCAGACTTCTTTGTCAAGACCCTGAACGATTGGTTTGAATCTCTTTGTATTGCTGAAACAAGCAGATGCCATTGGGCTACATGACAGGGACAAATGGAAACGTACTGACCCCCACTTGAGCAAATCAATGAATAAGGGGTCATCAAATGATCAGTAATCAAGTCATCAAACCAACAGTGTTTAGCCCTCACTTATAGCTGAATGTTTGCTTTTGTTTTGCTTTGATTCAGCTACCATACCTGGTGATACTCAGGTGTTGCTTCCATCTATGCACTCCACAATTATTCTTTGCCATTCTTAGGGGACCATGTGGGATATGGAGGATTGAACACTGGAGTGCTGGGTGCAAAACAAGCACTCTATCTTCTGTACTATCTTTACAATCCCATATTAACATGCTTTGAATTTCCATATATGGAATAAAAGCAGTCTTATTTTTTCAGATAAAGTTTTAAAGAATATTATCAAGTTAGAGAAAACAAAGAGCTTTACTATAAAAGTCAGGTGTTTGTTTTGTGGCCATACTCAACTCTCCTCAGGGCTTATTCCTGGTTCTCTGCTTAGGAATCACTAATGGAAGGCTTGGGAGAACATTTGCAGTGCTTCAGTTGGACTTACTGGGAAACACTCACTCTTAATTGTAAAAACATTTTAAATTAATTAGTTGACTATTCCAGAAAGTTTCTATGCAGGCAACACCAACATTTCTTGTCAAGCTGTGTAACAGGGACACAATGATTGTAAATTATGGCTTTCTGTGCTGAAGTTGCATTCATATCTTATGAAAAGTCCCAGTCAGCAAATCTAGGTGGCAAAAGACAGAATTTTGAGTAAGTATAGTTAAGAACCCTAAGAAAATGAAAGGAATACAATTTAAAAAGGAAAGAAAGAAAGGAAGGAAGGAAGGAAGGAAGGAAGGAAGGAAGGAAGGAAGGAAGGAAGGAAGGAAGGAAGGAAGGAAGGAAGGAAGGAAGGAAGGAAGGAAGGAAGGAAGGAAGAAGGAAGCAAACTAAGAAATAAAAGTCAGGGGCCGGAGCGATAGCCCAGTGGGTAGGGCATTTGCTTTGCACGCGGCCGGCCTGTGCCGGCCCGGGTTCGATCCTCGGCATCCCATATGGTCCCCCGAGCACAGCCAGGAGTAATTCCTGAGTGCAGAGCCAGGAGAAACCCCTGAGTGTCGCCGGGTGTGATCCAAAAAAGAAAAAGAAAAAAAAAAAAAGAAATAAAAGTCAGCCATCTGAATATAAACTTTGCCCAACTTCCAAGTGGAGCACTTTTTGGAGGGCCAGATAGAGCTTTCAAATGATGCTGGTTCCATGCTTAGCATGATGTTCAGGTTTCATCCCTGTCAATCCATGGACTCTCCCAAACACTGAGACAGACAGAAGTAGTTTCTAAGTACCACTGGTTGTAATTCAAACATCTCTCTCCAGGGACTCTCCCCACACCCCCAAGGGATGTTTGGTTTTTGATAAACAGAAAAAATAAAGAACAAAATAGAATTCTTAAGGGTCACGAATGCAGATCAGTAGTAAAGCAGTAGAAACAGTACATGCATGTGTGGAATTCTGCTTTGAACAGGCTTATTCCCAGTGATAAGGAAGATTCCAGCAAAACAGTAATCAGGCATAGAAGAGTCTGTATTTGAAAAAATCTAACCGCACAGATATGTATTTGTTGTTCTTCTGTCTGATATTCCCAACTTGTGTTGAGTTTAACAACCAACGGTGAAATTTGCAGACTTCAGAGCTTATATTGACTATGTTTACAAAAAATATTAGAGATATTGTATAAATTATTTTAATTAACAAAATTTTCTCGCAACAATAGTTATCTCAATAATCTCTTATTAATTTATTGAGTCATATAACAATCACAAAAATTTAGTTAATTCATTTTTATCACAAAACAAAGTTCACTCTACCATTTTCTAAACCTCTTGCCCAACTCAGACCTACATACAGTTTTATTATTACTTGATTTTTGCGTACACTATTTGGAGTATCTTAGTTTTATTTATATGCTGGTATTTATAATTGCATGCAAATTATATTATGATATTTATGCTTTTACTGATTTTTTAATATTTAAGATCTGCCTAGTTAATATTATAAAAAACTAGTGGGAAAGTTAATAATAAAGAATGCATGAGTTAAATATTATTTCTGTTAAATGGATACCAGAGAGAACTACTGAATTATCTACTGTTATGCAAGATGCTTAACATTTTCAGAAAAGGCCAACCTGTTTTCCAGAGTGGACACACTATTTTGTATTCCCACCTGTTTATCTACATAGTTGACAACACCTGGTACCATCAGTTCTCAATTATAGGCATTTTATTAGGTGTGTAATGGTATCTCACTGTGGCTGTAATTTGCATTTCCCTAATGAGTAAGAATACTGAACATTTTTCTTGTGCTTATTAGCTACTTCTATATCCTTGGATGAAATGTCTATATAATCTGACCATAAAATTAAGAAAAAATGTTTTTCAGAAACATCAAGTACTCAGTAAGAAAGTTAATAGGAGTACAATATATAAATTTGAAAAAACTAAACCACTGTTAACAGAGACACAGATGATCTAAAAAAATGGAGACAAAGCTTAATTACTTGGTCTGGCATATAATTCCTTTGTAATATGATCACTATCCTCTAAAATTTATCTAATGTCAAATTCCAGCAGCAAAATTAGCACTGGGAATATCCCCTATTACACCTGAGCACTACTTGGGAACACACCACCCTCAAAAAAAAAAAAAAACAGATGATATTAAACCAGATAAAATAGTTGACTGAAGAAGTTACAATTGCAGTACTAGTTGATACTAAGCAAATCATCAAATGCCTCAATTTTTTTTCAATTGTTTCTCTTTTGCAGTCTCATCCATCTGTGCTCAGGGCTTACTTCTGGCTCTATATTCAGGAATAACTCATGATTCCTTTAGGGGAGCCGTATAGGGTACAAGGGATTGAACCCTAATCAGAGGGACTACATGCGTGACAAGCACCTTATCCTATTTAAATTTTATATTTACAGAAACTTATTCAAAGAGTCAAAGGAATTTAAATGTTAAGTTGAATGATTAGCTTGCATTTCATTCAGGCCTTTGTTTGAGGAAAATGTATGGGTCATATATTATTATGTGGGAAATATTTACTGAAGCTATGAGATAAAACACCATTTATTTCAAACAAAGTGTTCTGATTCCCTCCTCTCTCCTGTAGCCTGCCTCTATGCAAGTTATTTTTTTTCCTTTTTTATTTTTTATATTTATTTATTGACAATTACAAAAATGTTCATGTTCCAGCACACATCCCTCCACCAGTGTCCACCTCCCACCACCATGTCCTCAATACCCAGCCCCTCCCCTAGCCTGCCTCCTTGGCAGGTTCTCCATCTCTTTTCTCTCTTTCTCTCTCTCTCTCTCTCTGTCTCTCTCTCTTCCCTCTCTTACATATTGTGTATTGTAATAGACTTTCGACAATTATTGGTCCATTGTTCCTTTCTAAGTCTTACCTAATCTCTGCTCCCACACATTTGTTGTAGTTTCCACCTTTGGCAAGACCTCCTGATCCACATTTCACCTGACCTTGGATATTGGTATCATAATATGTATATATGTACATATATATTATATAAATATATATACACATATATCTGTCATGCAAATAAATGCAGTCATTCTATATCTGTCTCTCTCCTTCTGGTTAAGTTTTTTATATCTCTTTTCTCATTCTCTTTCTCTCTCTCTCTCTTCTCTACAAATTGTGAATTGCATTACATACATTTAGAGGTTATCATGTGTATCTTTTTACCTGATTTCAATACTCAGTTCTATGTTGGTATTATCACTTACAACAATTATTAGCACACTGCTCCCTTCTCTTAATAAAATATGTGTAAATGTAAATGTGTATTTTATTTATTATGTAAATACAATTTTAGAAACTTAACTAATGACAAAAAGTAACACAAAACAAAAAATAACCCAAAATGTAGAATCTTATTCCTAGGAGTTAACTTCAGACAGAGCATATTCTACATTTGTAAAGTGCGAATTAGAATGAAGGAATCACTGTATCACTGTCTTCCCATTGTTCATCGATTTGCTCGAGTGGGCCCTAGTAGCATCTCCATTAGTCCTGTCACAAGCAAGTGCAACCCAAGGACATCTACTTGCTACAAGGACAGGAGGAGCCTGAAACCATTCTTCAGGTTATGGAACAGAGGTCCATAATAGTTACTAGTCTTTGGCATAAAAAGTAAATAAAACATGGTAGCTTGCCAGGCTTTACCGTGTAGGTGGTATAGTCTCAGTAGTCTATACCAAAATGTATAATGCAATTTGTAATGCAATTTGTAATTGTCAATAAAATTGTATTTACATATTATGATACCAATATCCAATATCTTTGGCATAAAAAGTGAAAAAAAACACGGTAGCTTGCCAGGCTTTACCGTGTAGGTGGTGTAGTGTCAGTAGAAGGCTCTCAACCCGAGCATTTACTGATGAAACTTAAAGGGGAAGATCAGGTTTTCTCTGGGATGGAGCTCTGAGGAATTATGGAGTCTGGATGTTGAGAATGACTAACTGCATGATGTGTGGTATGCTCTGGCTTCTTGCCAGGCTTACTGGTATCAGTTAAAACATGTCTATAACTGTTTACTATGTATAAATATGAAAGAAATTGGGAAGAATATTATGCAAAATTCAGTATCCTATAAAAATATCGCACGGCCACAGAGCGGGTGCACGCTAAGGGACATGTGGGTCTGATGTGGGTGGGTCTCTCTCTTCTGGGGCAACTGGCATGGAGATGGAGGAAAGGGCAGGGCCAAAAACTCCACTCCGAGTCTGGCCAGCATGGTCTCTCCCCGCTCATGAGAGCAAACCCTTGGAGCAATGTAGGACTTGGCCAGGGGATGGCTGAGCCCCTTACTGGGACGTCAGCTCCATGGGTTGCTTCCAAATGGGGCCGGCCGAGCAGCACAGCTGTGGGTCTGAAGAATGAAGGAAACAAGTCTTTTAAAGGAGAATCAATAGGTCATTTGAAAGTGGACTCTTTTAGGAACTCCTTAGAACCATTAAAGAATAGAACTATTGATAATTGTTAGTGATACCACTCCCTCCCACTCCTGGTTGATGCTTGCAAAGAAAATTTCAAAACAACCAAAGGATCCAGGAAATTTAAAAAACAGCATCATGCCTGTGTATGTGTGAGTGAGTGTGTGTGTGTATGTGTGTGTATACCCGTGTGTGTAGCTTCTAGCAGATATATATCTATATATCTATCTATATATATATAGCTACATGTACATACCTATATGTGTACATTTATAACAGATATGTCTATAAATATATGTACACACACGCACACACATATATATCTGTCAAAAGTAACTTTTGAGATGGAACACAAAGGAAGCATATCCTCCTTCTTATTCTGTTACCATTTATCTTCCGCTAAGGCCCTCTCCCTGTTCTCCCCGCAAACCAAGCTCTATTTTCAAGTACACAATGTAGAGGTTTCATATATCTCCACTTCCCAGAGCAAATTTATTTCTAAAACAAAGGGCCAAAGGCAGATTTAAGCACTGCTCCTGGATCCATGGCTTTCAAATTGCCAGAAAACTTTCCCTTTTCTTGCAGAACCCAGACTAAAAATGTTTGGTTCCCTAATGAAAGGACCATAGGGTCCTTGTTCAGTTCTGAAACAGTTTTATTTAGTAAAGTGTCTTCAATTTAGAACTGGTAAAAGTAGAATGATGAAGAGTTCAGTCTCACAAAAATAAAATGATTTTAGAATATGCTTTCTATTTAGTATTTTTAATGAGTGACATAGAACCAATTTTCCTTTGGATTCTGTCCAAATGGGCAAGAAAATTCATTAAAATAAAAACATTACTGTTCATAACATCATATCAAAAAGATTGATTTGTGCAACATTTATTATAGGCTAAAGAAATGTTAAAGGTGCATAGTCCATACAACTGCCTTAGGTAAAACACTGCCAGAATCATTCATCCAGCCTACAATAAATCTAGCAAGCATATGTTTTTTAAAAAAATTGTTGATTTACCATTATTATGCAAGTGAATCTCTTCTAAAGTTAAGTTTAGCTAAGAATCAGAAATTCTTTTGAGCACTAAGTTGCATGCAATTTTGACACAAATGCTTCCAGTTTAGAAAAAATAATGAAAGAAAAAGAATGTTTTTATTATATAAAAGGCATACAACACTTATTTTCTAATAGATTCTGAAGTGAACAAATCAGTTTTCATGTATACTCACAACGTTGTACATAAACAATATAACATCTCCACTCTGTCACCATACCAAACTTTAACGCTATTCATTAAAGAGTAGAACTTGGAAATGATTATTTTATTTTCTGTAATCATGAATTATCTATTATATATTTCATATATGTCTAAGAACACATTCAACTTCTGTTTATATTTCATTGATTTATTTTATTGGTGTATTTATTTCGGGAATATGGTTGTGCATGGTATGTTCACCATATCTCATTCTTCTTTAAAAACAGTATTTATTATGATCATATCATTTATTAACGAATAACTGTAGATATTGTGGGTTTTGATGTCTTTGGTATTTGTGATTAATGTGAAAGTATCTGTTTTCACTTAATGGCTATATATCTAAAAAATATAGCTATTGAACTTCAAGAATTCTAAATCTGACCTTGTGAAGGACAATATTGTTTATCCTACGTGTCTTAAAATATAGTTAAAATCATATTTTACCTTAATGATTTGAATATGTTAATAGCAAATTTATGAAATAATGACAACATTTTTCATAATTAAATTTTGTTTGATTTTATAGAGAAATGCATCAAATGTAGAATCATATATAACTATATTTGGTTTCCTGATCAACTGGTTTCAAAAGGCATAGAATATAGATCTAATTTCATATAAAATAATTGTAAGCAAGAAAATAAAATCTTCCTCTCCAAGAATATATATGAACTAACAGTTTTGCACGCTTGTTTGTGTATAAGATTTTATTATTTAAAAAATGGGACAATATAAAAACTGTGTATGTGTTCTATTTACTGACTATATCTTTATATCTTTACATATTGACTTAAAAACATTACCTGCATATGACATGACTTAGATAACATAATAATTAGTGATAACTTTAATAATTTTCAGAATTTTGTTATTGTAAGTAATGATTGAACCTTACTTACAATAACACTGGGGATTGCAACACTTACGATAATACTGGGGATTGAACCTGGGTTCAAGGCAAGTGCCCTCACCTCTGCACTGTCTGCAGCCCCTGCCCCATTGTGTACTTTTGTTTTCAGATATATCACTGATCTGTGTCTTCCTTAATTTTTTTTCATTTCTTTTCCTGCTTTTTTTGAGTCAAACCTGACATGCTCAAGGCTTTCTGGGTCTGCACTCAGGAATTACTCCTGGTGGTGCTTGGAGGACCATATGGGATGCTGGGGATCGAACCTGGGTTGACTGCATGCAAGGCAAACACCCTCCCTGCTGTGCTATGGCTCCAGTCCTCTTCCTTAGTTTTAAATGGTCATATCTCATATGCACATTAGTTAGAACTTGTGAAAAATTAGGTATTTTGATAAGAGGAAATATGTTTCAATGATGTTTTTATGTTCATGAAATTGTTGATAAAATATTTTATTTATATAAAACGTCTATTTGAGTCATAATTCCTACCAATAAAATTTTATTGTATGCATATATAAGTGATATTTTAAAATCATATGTTTTACTTAATGTTTTCTATGGCCCATAAACTCAATATTGTGAGTGAGTCTGGGTTTTTAAATAAAATTTTATAGTGTATATATATATGTGTGTGTATATATATAATTTTATAGTGTGTATATATATATATATATTTATATATATATATGCCTACCTGGGTTCTATTCCCACCTGCACGGCTGAGCCTGGCAAGCTACCCGTGTCGTATTTGATCTACCAAAATCCAGTAACAATTATAGACTTCATTCCCATGACCTGAATGAACGGTTTGAGACTCTTCGTGTTCCTGGAGTGAGCAGACGCTCTTGGGCTATGCTAGCATGCTATAGTACATATGAAGAAGTTACTGGTGCCTGCTCGAGCAAATAGATGAACAAAGGGAAGGCAGGTAATACAAATAAAGTAAGGCTTCATTTAAATATATTATCTTCTGTATTAACCAACCTACAAATATGCAGTTGTGAAGTTGTATATTTGTTTTTCTAAATAAAATATTGGAAGAATAACATAATAAAAAATTTATATATAGGGAAAGGATGCATTCAGGAGATCTATTACCAGTTTTATTACAGTTTCCATTTTCTGTACAGTTGTATTGTGCCATTAGAAAAATACATATGTATATCATCATGCTAAATAAACTTATAACACAAGATAATGAAAACTTCATACTATTTAACTTATGCAATACTAAATGTATAAACTCAAATATTCAGTTATTAAGTATACTTACAATGTTGTCCATCGACAATATAGCATATCCACTCTTTCATCATACCAAACTTGAACTCTATTCACTAAAGACTAATACTCCCCAAGCTTTAGTAAATAATACATTATTTTCTTATTCAGAATTATCTATACATACATTGCAATATATATTACTATATATATTTATAGCATATATAACATATCTGGTCTTTTTTTGAGCTAGGTAGAAATAAGGTATATTATTTATAAAATTAAAATATTTTTATGAGTAACTTGAGACAAATTACTAAAAATATATCAGCACCAATGTGTTTTAATTAACTACACTTTACTCAAATTTATATGCAGCAAAAATTTTTAAAAATCTCTTTGCATAAATTTTGATTTCTTCTATGGAATAAGGTGAAGTGTATGATTATACCTTAATGTGTGACTATGATCAAGTAAATTGAGTTTGATTAAGCTTTAATTGGGAAAAACATAAACACGATAAAGATTGACTTACTTGAGATTATTTAAAATTATATGACTACAAGTTGTCTTACTGTAAATATATAAAAGTTAATAGAATTAATAGTCATATAATGTAAATTCAACATAGCAAGATTGGTTACTTTTACACACCAAAGAACACAACACTTAGTAATTTTTACTGTCAAATGTTTTATTATATTTGTCATTCCATACTTAAGATAAAAGAGTTAAATATATTTGTGCAGCTAATGAATATTAACATTTTTGAGTATACTAAAATCTAGATAAAGACTATGTTACTTAGACAAATACATGTCACATTAAATTTTCTGATAGAAAAGTAAACTTGTACTATTTAAGATATTTACCAACTTTTAGTTATAATTCAGTATATTATCAAGGTTTAGCCTGTATATTTGTTCTTTCTATCATTTGATATTTTTAATACCATACAACCAGAAACTAAAATAAAAAAATCATTAAGTATAAATACTTTGCAGCAATTAGAATGTCTTTAATTATACTATCACTTTCCCATAGCTTAATAATGATTAAATGCTACTAAACTTACAGAGAATTTTATGAACCTTAAAATATATAACATTTATTTACAATACAAAAAATTTAAGAATACAATATTAAACATATTTGATATATATATATATATTCTACACTTTTTCATAGATTTATGCAATTTCTTCTAGGATATGTTAATATTTTTGCCCGTGGAATTCTTTCTTAGAATATCACTTTTAAATAAAGCTATGTTTACAGTACTATATGCTTTCATATGCAGGAATAAAACTGAACCTCAGATATCCATTAACTTGTCTAAGTTTTATCTTCCTCTTTGTTCATCAAAAAAAGGTGATATAATGGAGTCCATCATAAACCTAAATCAACTTATAGATGAAAGTAAATGACAGAAAAAATAATGTATTACAAAGTTCTTATTGCAGTACTACCTTGATGCAAAAAAATAAATTGCCTTGTAGTTTTCAATTTTAATAATGTTAGTTATGATTTCTCTGAGTAAGCATAACTTTGTTTAGTAACCTTGGTTCATAGCAGAAGGCCAGACAATTGCTGTCAGCTTAACGCAGCCATTGAATCTTGCTCTCTACAACTAATATCCTGGCCATTTTTAAGTTGATTCTTACATCTCAGCTTTCAGAAAATGAATGATCACTTCTTCATATGCTTTCTCTCTGGTTTTATAAAATGGACTAAATCACTTAATAGGTCTTATTCTGCCCTTTAAATTTCTGGTCTGAATTCTCTGAAGAGCTATCTAAGAGTCTTAAAAATAAATTCTTCATGAAGCCACAGCCTATATTTCTCTTTGAACTTTTATACAAATGTCACAATGCCCTATTACATAAAATTAATTCAAAACATGTTACGTATATCTTTCCCCTTTTAGATAGTTCTCTACTTTAATGACTTCTTATCAACAATAAAATTATAAATAAAATAATAAAATTTCAGAGACCTAGGCAAATGGACACAGGAAGTTAATAATATAAAAATACTTATTAAATTTGCCACAAGTATTTTAAGTCACAATCAACACACAATTTTTAGTACAATAAAAAAATAACAGGTTTTAGACTGGAGCAAAATTCATCCAGTTTTGACTTCTGGGATGTCAAAAAGTCCATTACACTCTCAGACACCACTTGTGGAAACAAAAAATAAACACACAAATGGCTTTATAATCTTATGCTTTAATATCGACATATAAGAATAGTCAGTCTGCTTTGTAGTAACAATCTTATAGTAAGGAAACAAAACAAAACAAAAAAAAAATCTAATGCAAATAATATAATCCTAAAAATAAAGCTGTGGTATAATTAAATCTATTTATTTTAGTTGCATCACAAAGTTATATGAGCTATATTTGCTTTGTATAAGTTCTCATTGCATTTTTCTGAAATTTTGCAGACAGAATGCTATCCAAATAAAATTGAAGTAAATCATATTAGTCATTATCATATTGTAAATAAATGAGGTGAAAGAATGTTCATAGATCCTTTGCTATAGTCATGATCTTAAACAATCTTTGTGAACTGTGCTATACTAAATTGGGGAAAATATGCCACAGAAAAAATTACTCAATTGAGGAAGTTGTGAATCTGTAGAAAGTACATATTTTTATGTGTATTCTCTACCATATGAGTAAGAAACTAAGTCAATAGAATTAATAAAAATATATTTGATTTAATTTATCAAAGTCCTTGTCTAATAAAACATATACATTAAATAACAATTTCTTTCTTTCTAGATCATTTCTTTTAATTCTTTCTAGATAGTTTCTTTTACTATAATGAATATGACTGTAATATAAAACTAATTAATGTTTTCATTAAATACATTTCTACATGTGAGTTTTGAAGCTAGCTTTATTTGCACATTTTTGTTGTATGACCATTATTGAGATTTTGTGCATATTTAATTAGGCTATGATAATATGATATTTATAGTACAGAGTTTATCATACTTTATTTTATTTGCTATTTGGGAACTACATCTGGTAGTACTCAGGGGCTGTTCCTTGCTGTACTTCAGGGACCACATGAGTTGTTGGGATAGTTGTACATTAAGCAAGTGCTTTAACTTTGCTCTATATATCTAGCCATCAAAATAAAGTTATAAAAATGAAGGAAGAGTAATTTGAAGAGAATAAGTATGGTAGTTATATAAAATAACAGGATAAAACATAAAACAGGACACATAGCTTATGTACAAAACATAGATGATCATATTTACAATTAAAATAATTTTAATTCTGTTATTGAGAGAGGAATGTTTACCATTTCCAGTATGCTTTCAGGGAAAACATCTTTGTGTGATAAATACTTTGAAAACAATATGGAAGTCTCTAAAATAACGAAGAATTGAGTTTCGATGCTATACTATATTTAGTTTCTATCCATCTTCCAATCTTTGGCTTCTATTCCAAGGGCCTCAAAACATTCTTTCCACAAGATATCTATGTTTACTTCAACACTACAGTAAGCAAAATCTAAAAGCAACCGAAGTGTCCAACTTACAAATGTCTCTCGAAGAAAATTATGGTGTGTGCGTGCATGCGTGTGTGTTTGTAAGTGTAATTATTCACTTTCACTTTTTTCAAAGCTCACTACACATCTACTTTTAAATTAAATAGTAGAAAAGCCTGTCAATAATGCCCAACGTTTTGGATTATTAGCTCAAAGGCAATTTGAGTCAATGTTCCTTCACACTGTAGTGCTTTTTATTATTCTCTACTCTGCAACTCTATAAGCAGATATAAAAAATTCTTCTAGAGAAAAAAGTAGCAGCAAACTCTCATATTTTTCTCTACAAGCTCAAATTCTTGCTACCATTTATTTTACCTAAAGAAAAAGATGGAAAACTTGTCAAAACAAAGGGAGTAAAGGTGCCTTATATCAACCAAAGAATGAAGTGAATTACAAATGGCCTCTTCATCCTTTAATCCAGTCTGGAAACTAAAAAAGAAGACTAGTCTGAAAAAAAAATCATTCCCCCAGTACTTATTGAGAAATTCCTATAAATGTGTTCTGAGCTATTGATTTTCAGACTAAAGCAGATTTGTTTTATTTGTTATATTTCGAACCTGGATATATAATTGTTAATAAAAAAGTACAATCATTAATATAAACCCTATGAAAAAATTTTTCTGAGTTTGTAATTTTATTTATTTATTTATTTATTTATTTTTCTGGGTCATACCCGGCAAACTCAGGGATTATTTATGGCTCTACACTCAGGAATTACTCCTGGAGGTGCTCAGGGAACCATATGGGATGATGGGGATCGAACCTGGGTTGGTCGTATGCAAGGCAAACACCCACACACTGTGCTATCACTCAGGACCTATGAAAAAAATTTTAAGACAGATCATAGTGGAGCAAATGTTGGACGTATTTAAAAACTCAGCACTAGTATGTCAATGGGTCCAAAATTAGAAAAGAGGGAGCCGTATCAATAGCACAGTAGGTAGAGCATTTGCTTTGTACAAGGTTGACCCAGGATTGATGCTTGGCCCTTATGGTCCCCTGAGCACTGTGAAAGTAATTCCTGAGTGAAGAAAAAGAAGTAACACTGACCATCATGGGATGTTACCCAAAAAGTCATAAAAAATTAGAAAAATAGGAGTTGATATGGAACATTAGTACAACAGGTAGGTCTCTTGGATCACTTGAATTCAATTCTCAACACCCTACATAGACCTCCAAACTCTAGCTGCAGTGCTCCCTAAATTAGAGCCAGGAATAAGCCCTAAGCACTTTTGGATATGGGTCACAAACCAAAAAAAAGGAAAGATAAAGGAAAATTCATAAGAAGAAATTGTGTAGAAAAATATATTATACGTTTAGAGAACAGAGAAGAGGAGAAATGATTGCAGGAGAAATGATTTTAGAAATAATAAGAACTTTTATACTTCCTTATGTGACTTTTCTATGTATTACACAATGGTGTCAAATAATACATTATTAAATATACATGCACCCCTAATATAGATAAACGTAAAAGTCCAATTTTCCAGGTTTTGCTCCCTAGTGTACTTGCATTTGTGGTCAATAACAAATTACTTTTGAAGTGTTTTTATTTTTGATGCCTGAGGTACCACAAATAATGAAGCCTATTTTTAACGTATATTTTAAGAGATCAAAGAAGTCAGCCTTATTACCTTTCAAGAAAGAAAAACATATGAAAAGTTAAATATTTTTTACGGTTCTTTTTGCAAGTAATGCTTTAGGTTGGATCTCTACTATTGACAGGAAAAAAGGAATGGTTAATCAATTTAAAGGCAAAAAAGTGCCTATTTTGGAATTTCTCTTTTTTGAACTAATAAACCATTTAGGAAAAAAAGCCTAAACTTTTACTAGTTTTAGGTTGAACTACTATAAACATGTTTTTTTATATTTCTTTCTTTGAATACTTGCGTCTCTAAGTTTCTTACTTTTTTTTTTCCCTTTTTTGCTCACACCTGGTACTGCTCTGGGATTCTGCCTCTGCGCTCAGTAACTACTCCTGGAGGTGCTTGTGAGACCATATGGGATGCCTGGAATAGAACCCTGGCCAGCAGAGTGCCAGGTACATGCACTTCCTGCTGTACTATCACTCCAGCCGCATGTCTAACTTTCTTGAGACTATTAGAATTGTATGCATATAATAAGTCATAGAAAACATCTAATTCATTCTCAAAAAACTATCTAGGAGACAAGGATTATCTTTTCTGATCTCAGAAATGGTAATAACTTTGATATCTTCAGATAAAACAGAAGATATGGAATCTACAGATTTTAGGAGTTTCAGATTTTCTATGATCTGATTAAAGACACAGAATAAAACATTTTTATCTTTTTCCTAATGGATTAACAGAGCAAGATACTTAATCTCATGTAGTTTTTGCATTATGTTGAGAAATAATATACAAAGTGAATTTTTGCTTGATCTAAATCCTGGAAATCTAGTTTTGGAGAATGATAGTGTTTGCTTACCTTTGCTTTTGCTATTTTTTTATCTTTTCCCTTTCATTATTATTGATACAAAGAGTTGGCTAAGTTTAAATCAAGTCTAGACTTATTGATTGCAACTTGCCATTTAATTGTATATTCTGTTACATAGTAATAACAGGAAAGCATTCTGAGATATTTGCATGAAGGGTGTCATGCATAGTAAATATAAGTGATGGATGGATTTATGTACTATGTTTTTAAAAGTATCATCTAACTACTTACTAAACCACTTAAAATATTTTTTTAAAATCCTGGGATCTAGGGAGACAAGGAAGATTGGAGGAAAACAAATGCCATATTGATTATTTTTAAAAGTTAAAAAACACTGATCTCAAATAACTTAAAAGAATGACATCAATAGTTAATAAAATAATGGACCAGATATGCAGAGAGGAAATGTTAAGTCCAAAGGCAATAAAATCAAGAACAATAAAAAAGATTATTTTTCAAGTGAAAATTGTGACAGGTTATCAATATTAATTCCAAATAGAATTTTCAAAAACCTAGCAAGTAGAAGAAAGAAAAACAATACAAAAAATTCCTGCTTAATAAATAAAGTCTATAAAGAATTATAATTTTGCTAAACATTTTCAAAAGCATATTCAATTGTACCTGTGATTTACTAACATGTTTTTTGCTTATAAGTTTAGTTTTAATTCTAATGTACCACTAGACTTTTAAGATTCCAAGAAAGGTCAAGAGTTGCTGAAATAAATCACATGAAAATAATATGTAATATGTATAGTATAATGTCAAATTTCACTACAAGTTTCTAAAGATAACTCCTTTACAGATTGAAAGGCATAAGACATAAAGGCATTGATGTAGAACTAAAGATAAGTAAATTTGTTTAAAGTTTGATCCCTCTGATAGTCTAAATATAGAAATAATTATTTTACCAATAATTACCTTTATATAAAAATGACACATATGATATATATATCAATTATTATATAGGACCTGGATAAATAGCACATTGGGTAGGCTGCTTGCCTTGCACACAACAGAACAAGGTTCCATCTTCAGCATCCCATATGGTCCCCCAAATACCACCAAGGAAAATTTCTAAAAAGAAGAACCAGGGGTAACCCTTAGTAGAGTCCCCCAATGAAACAAAATATTATAATAAATTTGATGTTTTCACAAGAATTATATTTTAAATGTATAAATTAAAATAAACAAACTTTCCTAATGGTATTGTGGCGCTAGTTATGGGTCATACTTAGTGTTGCTATGGGGTGACTCATGTCTCTGTCTGACGGTGACTTCCAGTGGTGCTCAAAGACCATGAGATTTTGAAGATTGAACCTGGGCCTCCTGCATGCAAAGTGTGAGCTCCAGCCCTTTGAGTTATCTCTCAGTTTCCTCATTGGTATTTTTAATGAGTTATTTTAGTTAATTAAACACCTCCCTATTACCATAAGTGTTTTCATTCAGTATATTAAGTAAGAAATTTTAGTGAAGAACCTGCTTAATTTCAAGTACCCTGCTGGGTACTAGGAATGTAATAATTAGGCAAAGTCCTGAGCTAATGGGGATGTGGCCTAGTGGAAGAAACAAACACAAAGTTAAACAAATCAAAATGCACAGCTTTCAACGTGTAATAAAGACTGCTTAAAAAAGACATGTGCTAATCTAAGCTTCTTTTTTAATCTGACGTTCACTTTGAAAATTGTTTTTTAAGACTATGTTCTTTTACTTTACCAAAATATATTGCAGTACACTGTCAACATTCCATACAATATTGTTGTTAACTGGGTCAATGGTACCATTTAGGCAGATATGCCATGTTTCCAGGCAGAAATCTGGACAGAGAGAGTACAATAGCTAGGACACTTGCCTTGCACATGGTTGATGAGTTTAATTCCTAAAACCCCATGAGTGAACCATAAAAAAAAATTATGGTCTCTGAACACTGCTGGTTGGGACAAAAAACCGAAAAGAAGAAAAAAAGTATAACAAATATTGGCACTCATAAATCACTATCTTCCCTTTATTTGAGGCCTTATAATTTACATTGTTTGCACTTTAGTTTAATCTGACCCCTGAAAAAGAGCAAACTCAGGCGCTATTCTGATGCTCAATTATTGAGCCATTCTAGTACTAGAGCACATTTAGAACATACTGTAGCAGTTAAATATTGAAGAAATATATTCGAATTAATGAAAGATGTAGTTGTGATCTCAAACTATGAACAGGAGTGAACCTAGACTATAAAAGAAACACACTTTGAAACCCATATGTTACCCTCTTTTAATCCTTTTATTCATGCTATTTTGGGGTAACTCTACAATATTCAGGTTTACTCCTGACTCTGCTCAGGAATTACTCATGTAGGATCTCAGGGTGTCATATGTGGTGTTGACGATAAAACTAGGATTGATTGCATGCATGTCCAGAGACAATCTCTGTACTGTCTTTCTTGCACTCTTTTGCTTAATATTTAGGGGAATTACAAAATGGTCATTGGAAGTAGGAAGAAAACCATCAAAAGATGTAACAAATAACTCTTGAGCAAACTGAAAATGTGCCTTTGTTCTGGGACACCTATTTAATTATTGTACAAGATATAACTAACTGATGTTCTTGTGAATAAAGTATATAATTAGCACATTGGAGTTGTATTGTCGACTTTTACTTAAGGCCCACATTGGTTCATCTCAATAGCCTTTGATGGATATTGCAATGAGAGCAGCAATAGATACAATAGGAGTCCAACAAGAACTTAAAATTTGGGATAAAAGCCCCAACTACTTAATGTCCTGTAGAAGAGACTTTTATAAATTCTGCATTTCCTTCCCTTAATATATCTGAAAGCTGATGGGTTACATCCTATATAAGTGAGGCTTGGTGGAACTGAACAATCATGTTGTACATGCATGTTGTACATGCATATTCTAGGCAAATGAGGGCAAGGAGTCAAAGATTGATATCATATGCCATTAATCAAAAATGGTTTGTAAAATAGCAAGTTAGAGGTCTTGACTATATGGAGTTTCCTCCTCAATTACTTGTAACAAATGTTTGGAAGCTACAGAGAAAACATAAGCTAAACATAGTCCATATTTATAAACCTGTTAAGAGTCAGAAAGGACTATTTTGGGAGAAGAATGTGATACAATATTTAAATATAAATGTTTCATTATTCCTAACTCTTCTTTGATATGTCTCCTACTTCCTAGCATTTCATCCCCCACACTATCCTCAGCAATTACAAATAAGTCAAACAAACTATTCATGGCCATCCCCTACATTGCAACTTTTGAGTTAGACATAAACTCATTCTCTTAGACAAGATGTCTTTGTTACCCTTCTTTAGTCAATTGTTTTCTATCTTTTGGCATAACTCAGAGAACAAGAATGTTTATTCTCAATCTTTCTCCATTGACATATATTTAAGAAAATCAATTTTAAAAGTATATTCCGTTAGAACCTCATAGTACTACCACACAGTGCTCTTTACTTTGTTTTCATGCTGCTATCTATTAAATTCAAGGCACCTTTCTTGATAGCCTCCTTATTAATTGTCAGGATATAGCACCTGCAACACAGTAAATCATCAAATCTTATTACCAATCTTGAAGGTTCTGATGTTTATGTGTGCAGCTTCTCCAACCGGCACAAACTGATCTTTCTAAAATGTAAATCAGAAGATGTCACCTTGCTCTTTAGACACACAGCCTCTGTTTTAAACTCAGTCCTAGTATTTTTTTAAAAATATGCATAACCCTTATCCAACAATAGTATACATCAACAGAGAGTAATTTTCCTGAAGAAGGACTTTCAGTAGTACTCAAGGATTGGGGAAAACTCCTAAAAATACTCAGCCAGTCAGTCTGGCAGTTGAGTGCTATGGCCACAGGATTTCGGTTTCATTTGGGATTGACTGGCCAGGAAACACCAAGACTATACCAGTGGTGATTGGTAGAATCTAGGATCATGTCCGTAAATGTTCTGGGTGCTATTTGCTGCCTAGAATCAAACCCAGGTGTGTTCTGTTACCTCCTTATCCCCCCCAACCCTCCTCCCTTACCACCCCCAGACCAAGGGAAAATTTATTGCCAGGAAACATTTTCAAATGGAAGCCATACTGAAATATACAGAACAGCAGCACCTCACAACAAATATGGTTCAACATGTCAATAGTTCTGAAGTTGATAACCCTCCACTATTATAGTTCAACTGCTTTGAAACCTTCCTGTTAATCCATGGATTTCTTTATTTTGAGGATGGGATTGGCTAATACCAAGAAAAGTTTTAAGACTTACTTTTGACTCTGTGCTAGAGGAGTTCTCTTAGTGAGGGTCAGGAAACCACAGGGGTGCGGGAGATATGACTTTGGTTTGGCTGCATGGGAGGCAAATGCCTTATCCGCTATACTATCATTCTGAGAGATTCGTAGAAGTTTTATTATTCTATCCATTGTCTCCACTTTAGTCATGCCAGCATTTATGGCTGGCAAGATGACAAAAAAAGAGATAGTTTGTTCTTGTGATGTTGAGTTCTTTATTTCTGAGTTTATTTAACTGTGTGAAGTAAAGGACAGTGGAGATTCTGAGAGCCCATGGTCCTCATTGGAGATCAAGGATGCTAGCCGGCTCTGGGCCCCTGGCTTCACTGAGCAATTGTAGACCTGTTCAGAGGAATATCACTCAGGTGCTTTCAACATCTGATATCTAGAACTCTTGAATGAACGGGAAATTCTCTCTCTCTCTCTCTCTCTCTCTCTCTCTCTGAATCTGTCTCTCTGTTTCTCTCTCTCTCTTTCCCCCACTACTACCAGAGACTCACTGACAACATTCATCGCATATATTTTTTTTTTAAATGATATGGTGGGCCCCAGAGTTATTTCAAGGGATGTGATCCTGAACCTAATCTCTAGCATTGCTTGGTCCCCTAGTCATCCCAGGCACCACTCATGTCAGCTTGGTAGCCTCCAATTCCCAACCCCTAGTAGTATTATCTCACAGGGTTTGAGCATTCATCCGATCAGCCTACACCAAACACTCAGGCTTGAATTTCAGTGTGTGACTCTCAGCTCCAGGAACTATTGGGGTGTTCTCTATAAAAATAAACAAGAAAACACAAAGTAATGACACCTACGATATAATTGAGGAAGCATCATTGATTTATCCCACTTGTTTATAGACTATTATCTAATCCACTTGCTATTACTAATGACTAAATGTTTACAAGGCTATGTGAAGATAAAGTGATGTTTAAAAATTCTTACAGTTCATCACAGAACACTGGCTTAACTAACGAAAATAAAGATTTATCTGTTTTACTTCATCTGTAAAATAAGCATTACTGTACACATTAATGAGGTAATAGTAAGTGAAAATCAACATTAATACATTTATCTATAACTCAATAGAAAAGATGAAAAAAATGATGCACATTGAATCTGCATTATCAGCAATATGCATCTCAGACTAAAAAAAAAGCAGAGAAAGGGAGATAAAGGATTCCTTAATAAGCAAATACAAAAATATATGAAAATCAATGAGGCCTAATTTCTTTCAGCTCATAATTAATTGAGTTAAAATCAATGTATTACCAAACCATGGAACTTAATTAATTTATTTAACCATTACATTCAAGACTTAGAGGACTCAGTCATCAGATCTAACAAAATAGACATTAGAGATTTTGTCAGATGTCACCAAGGTAGTGTACTTATCTAGAGCGAAGACATAAGAGAGAATGATTCCAGACAACCTTGTCAATAAAAATTTTAGAGGGATTCCAGATGATGAGGTTAGGTAGAAAAAATTAGATTTTATCTTTCATTTTTAAAACATTGATGAGTTCTGTGTTGAATAAATTGTGTGTCTAAAATTTGCAATTGCATATTTTATAAAAGTATGGATCCAGGAAACCATGACCACAATAAAGATTTCAGCCCCTATCCATTTCCTCTTGATTTTCTTTCTTGCCATTTACAATTCTTTGTTTCTCTTTTTCACTTAGCCACTCCCACAATCTCTCAGCATCATAACTAACCTTGGCACTGTAAATTATAAATGGAATAAACGTAAACAAATTATAAATGGAATAAATGAATTGTTTGTGTGGGAGGGGGTTGTCATGGTGGTTGGGTAGTGGCACACAGCTCAGGGCTTACTCCTGGCTCCACACTCAGGAAGCATTATTAGTAGTGCTCCAAGGACCATATGTGATGGCTGGAGATTAAACCCAGTTAGACTGTGGGTTAGGTGAGGTGACTATCTGCTATTCCAGACTTTGTATGATTTATTTTAAAGTTAGTTTCAAAATCCATATTAACACCTAGAAAAATGATAATAATCCAAGCCACATGTTCATTGATAAGTGAACAAGAGGCACATGGCTTACTTACAAGTACATAGAATGAGCATGCAGTGAAATGACACATTAAACGAAATGAGTGAATCTTAAAGCTGTGCTAACAGAAAAGAAAATTACATACTCAGTAATTTTGTTCTTTATAAAGTGTTGCAGGACTCCTTTAAGAGCCTCTGCATATGCTCTGAATTGCTGCCTGCAAATCACTTCGTAGATAAGGGGGTAGTCTAAATGTGGCAGTTTATCTGACCATGTATTCTGTACTAGCTGGTATAAATATTCTCTCATGCTACCATAATCATCGTGGGACTAAATAAATCATATCAGCATATTTGCCTGGCCACGTTGGATCCCTAAATAATTAGACCAGAGAGAAATGCTGTTTGCCTCCAAGCAAGCAAGCATTGCTCCCTGATAACGCAAAGGCAACTAAAATACAAAACTACCGTGAAGTAGACGAGACTTGTGAATGCTTGGAGAAATATCAACTAGTACTAATATTTGACTTTGGTACAGAGACAAGCCATCTCGGAAACCCCCTTCTTTACCCTATAAAGACTTTTCCAGGCAGATCTTGGCTCAAGACATTATTAGCATATAAAAGGGCCTAGGTGAGGTGCTGGGAGAAATTACCTGAGGGCATTTGACCCTCCCTGCTTTCCATAATAGTGGGAGGGAGGTCTGAGTTGCATGGGTATAAAACTAGCCTGCTTCCTCTCTCGCACTCTCTTTTTTGGGCTCTCTCTTTGTGGACTCGCACCCTTCTTGGGAGTCTTGTCTTTGTCTCCTTTTTACAGGGCCTTTACACGTGGTGGCTGCCATTTTGGCCTACACGTGGCTGGGGTTCTAGCCAGGAATCCTAAGCACAGGGTTTTTCCTATTGTGAATTTGATAAGTAAAGCCTTTTAAAACTGCATCGGATTCCTGAATCTTTATCCATTCCCCACTGGCTTCGGAGGTAGAAGGGAACTCACTTCCCAACACTGTTGGGGGACCCTGGCAGTGTCCCCGACAATAAAGCACTACAAAATTTGTGTACGATAAATCTATAATAATTGTTAAACAAGAATTGTTAAATGAAAGGACAAAAATGAAGCAAATGACAAATCCAAAACTCTAAACCAAAATTGGTTATCTAATTAAATTAGTTTAAATATCTCCTATAATGCTATCCTGATCACTTTTGGTCAGTGATGGCAATTAATTTGTGTTCATCTATATAAACTGTCTGAAACAAGTTTTTTATTAGTCAAAAAACTTATTCTAGCATTTTCTTGCTATGAAATCCCTCAATTTCATGGGAACATTCACAGAAACTTCTTTTTATGGTAAATGAGCTCTTGTCAAATTTATGAGGTTTTTAATAAAATGAATAATAAATCTAAACTTATTACAAGGAGTTTTGTTTTTAGTGAGACATATTAAACAGAATATTATGTTTTATGTGTTGTGTATATTTGTGTGAACTTACATAACCAAACTAACAATTGGTTCTGTTACCCTGAATGTCTTTATTTTGGCATATATTTTGATAATGGTTAAATTTAATGCAGTTTTATTTTCATCGGAAATATTGTTAAATGCTTCAGTACTTAAATCTTCATTTTTAGGTGTGTTTCATTGTTTTTTAAATACTGCTAAATTTTATTTTCTAACATTTTTACTGAGGGATTTTCTATCTAAATCATTAGGGAAGAAGTTAAAAGGCTAACTATGAAGTCATTGAATTGGGAATCAAAAGTTTCTATTTGGGGTACAGAAATTCAGCTTTAAACAGAGTATGCCCAATCTTTCTCTCTCTCTCTCTCTCTCTATATATATATATTTATATATTATATATACATATATGCATATATTTATGAGATATTTATATATATGCGCATATATACAACATACACATATTTATATATATGCACATATATACAACATACACATACATACACAACAGAAACATATGAAGATAAAGAGAAAAATGATTAGAAAAAAATCAAAAAGCATTGATTAGCTTAATAAGCTGAAAGGATTCTTGGTTATAACTAACTGCTTATAAAATATAAGTGAAAATGCAGATGGGAGGAGTTGACTGATTTTCTTCTCTGGCTAAAAAGTACATAATCATCAGTTTTCATGATTAGGATAATTGTTTAAGCAATTTTCTTCTTGATTTCATAAAACAATTGTTTTGTTCAGTCCCAAGTTCTTTTTACATAGTTCACCATTCTGTGCTGATCCAGAGACTTACCAACATGGGGCAGAGCTGCTGCTTGCTCTCCCTGTGCCCAGCCGCTCACGAGGCACCCTAACTCTGACCTGCCATTCCAGCAGGGCCTCACAACAAGAGACCTCTCCCTACTCCATGAGGGCCACTGTCTTCGACATCGGACTTTCCTCTCATCAGAACTCCACCCATGGGGCCGTAGCAATAGCCCTGCTTGTAGGGCTTTTGCCTTGCATGCAGCCAGCCCATGCGGCCGGGTTCAATCCCCGGCATCCCATATGGTCCCCTGGCGACCGCCAGGAGTAATTCCTGAGTGCAGAGCCAGGAGAAACCCCTGAGCATTGCCAGGTGTGAACCCCCAAAAAAGAACTCCACCCAGCAGCAGACAATCAAATCACAGCCCAGCTCAAGCGGCCACTTGCGACCTCGTGGTTCATCAATAAATGCTGTATTTAGAGGTGACTACAAGAGTATGCCACCCACACGACAAGCCTGGCAAGCTGCCTGTGGTTATTTGATATGCCAAATACCAGTAACAATTATATAGGTCATTCCCATGACCTAATATAATTGTCTGAGGCTCTTTATGTTCCTGGAGCAAGCAGATGCCCTTGGGCTCCACTAGCATGAGGCAGGACGTATGGAGATATTACTGGTGCCCGCTCGAGCAAATAGATGATGAACGGGAAAATAGTGATAGTGATACATCAAGGAATATGGGTAGGATTGATTTCTGCATTATTGTCCTGGAACCATTTAATTAATATCTCACAAATATAAACTTTTCATGAAAGACTTACATTTCCTTTTTTGTCTGTCAAATCACTGCCAGTTTTCATGTGTGACATTACTATTTATAAGAAAATGCTCCAGAGTCCAGGCACACAGGTGCAGGATGGAGGTTCTGCCCACTAGCCCTTTTCTAGGCTGATGAGGTATCCTGGCAGGAGGGCAGGTTCTGGTCCTCTCCCCACCCTCACCTGACAGACTCTCAGAGGCCAGAAAACCTCACGCACCACAACCACAGCCATTCTCTAGGTCCAGACTCCACAGCTTGTCGGAGACCTACTCCATGGTGGACTGCTGCTTTGCGGCTGTGCAATATCTCAAAACCAGGTCTACTCCTCTAACAGTTATCTCATCACATGTCATGAAAAAGCAAGTGTGTGGACATGACATGTGGTCTGTGGAATATATCAATAATTTCCTATATGGTGGACTCAAGTGCCACAATGGAAATTTAAGAATCTCCAATGACTTTGTCTAAGACCATATTAGTCGACCATATTTAGTGAAGTAGCTCAAACAAGCAATATGGAATAGATTATTCAGTGTATGTAGAGGAAAAGCTCAAATAGAAGTTGAGATAAATGTAAAATGAGTGTGTCTGGAGGTGCAGTGATGGTGTGCCTGGGGTTGACAGTAGAAAACCACTAAAAACCTAGAAAGTGAGTCTAAGAATAGAATCGGCCAGACTCCCACACAACAACCCAGAAAAATAAAGCCATTAATTTATCAGTATCATTCCCTTATATTGGCAGTAATGATCAACGTAATTGATACCGGCTAAGGGAGTAGGCAAGGGGATGGGGATGGGAGGTGGGTAATGTGGGTCTCTGGTGGTGGGGGCACACTGGTGGTGGGATTGGTGCTTAATGATGAGTCTTTCTAACAATTGTACTGTGAAAAACTTTATACTTTTTTAAGTCATGGTGTTTAAATAAAAGAAAAGAAAATATTCATTCTTAATTCTATATTTGTCACAAGGTTTTTGTTGTTTACTTATTTATTTATGTATCTATTTTTCTTTTATTATTGTCACAGGGCTTTTAAACCCTTCTAATTTTTCTAATTGATAAGAGCTATGGGTGTTTTGTTTTGTGAAATTGTTTTATCTCTGATTTCAAAGATCAAACTTTGGAGCCTTAAGATAGCCATAGTGTAGCGACTTTCAACCAACAGGAACAACCTTAGGATTGGTTATAAGCTGAAGATTTTAATGTGACACGCCTGAACTCTAGGGAAGAAAGAGATGTCTGTGAATGAATCCATTCCCCAGGGCCTTTTATTCTTTCCAGCATTACTAAGACATTGCACCTCCATAAAAATTCTAAGAAAGTAAAAGATTTGTAGTGCTTTCTGGTTGGTGATTTTTATATCAATCTATTGATCATTGATATAAAGAGATAGAAACAAATGATTCTGAGATATTTTGGGCATTGAGCCTTGTTGGAGGACAGGTTTAGCTAACCTGGGAGCTTTGTTGTTTTGCCCACTCCCAGCTTAATCTTATTTAAGCCAAGTTTCATTCTAAGGAGACCTCTCTTCTATGTAAACACTGCTAGAGGGTGTGGCAGTTTCAGAAGTCACCTTGATTGAATACCTTCTGACTTACACATCTACTAAGACTTCTATGTTTTCTAGATTGGGCATAGCTCCTCTTTATACCCACTGCACCCAGCGTGGGACAGTTAGAATTTTCCAGGAGACTACCACCCTGGCTACGCTGAGAGTATAGGAAAACGATAGGAAGGATCATACTAGTTTGTTCTAAGCAGGCGAGTGTGACCCTTTCAGTACACGAGAACAAGATACTCAGAATCACCCTGGTGCAGATAATAATAAGAAGAACCTTGTGGGTACCATCTAGATTACATGAAGCTCATGAAGTTAAGATGTGTTACTTTATATCAGCCCTCTCTCTCTCTCCAGTGTTTTACATAAGAGATAATCTTGGTAGAAAGGATTAGACCTTGGTATAACCTTTGTTTATACCTGCAATAGTGTGTGGCACTACACTCTATTTAGAGTTCTTTGTTGACATGACCCTCCCGATTGGATTACTTTGATGTATATAAAGGGCTGACTTGAGGCCCCTTCACTTTTGCCTTTTGGGACTTTTGTTTTGGCTTTTGGCTTTTTGCTCTTTGGCCTTTTGCTTTTTCTTCTGGGTAGGACTCAGCTTGGGTGAGATCCTTTCTCTTTGGTAGGAGACTTAGGCTCTTTTGTATGGTCTAAGTTCTGACCAGAGCTAATGTTTGTTCATTATATTGGAGTGCTGTGGAAGAGCTTTTGTACTATTAAAATCCTTTTTGGAATTGCACTGGACTCATGAGTTTTCATCTGTTCTTTCGGCATCCTCAGAGGTAGAAGAGAACCTCTGTCCTGACACTGTCGGGGACCCCAGCGGCGTTCCCGACAGTTCCTGAAATGACTTACTGAGCAAAAGGTGAGGATACATTAAGAGTTAATTATTAAGGTGGAAATAACTATCAGTTATTTGAGTGATCATTAGTCAATTTTATTAAGTTAAAAAAACAAATAAAAAAGAACAGATTGAAAAAAACAGATTAGGTCCAGAGGTCAAACTGAACATAAATTAACAGATGACTTGATACGATTCCTCTAGGAGAAGAATAAATGCAATTGCTAAAATATACAAAATTGATATGCTTCTGCCTTCAATGCTTGTGCTCCAAAAAGTTTTTCTCAGGTTTCAGTAAAATCTTCCAGAAGAAGTGACCAATCATGTTCCACGGAAGAAGGCAGCCAGGAACACTCCAGACCCAAGACTGCCTGTAATCTCTAGAACTTTGCCAACAGTATTATGTCCTTATTTCCTTTTACTACCAGTTTAATTACATGCTTATGTTTTAATGTGAACTTTCCTCAGTAAATTTATATTGTGATTATATGTCATTGGGGTAAATTACTGTGTAAGTTAAACCTATCTGCTTTTGTGGCAGTCAGTTTTTTAGGGATCTGAATCTTATTCTGATAAACAAGAATGCATCCACATATCCAGAAGGTAACCACCAGAAACTTCAAAGTGGCAAAAAGCTTAGAAAAGTGAGTAGGCTACTTCCCTTCCCTATGTCCCACTTGGCTTTGATCCCAGGCACCCCAAATGATCCTATGAGCCCTGCCAAAATCGATCCCTAAGGACAGAGCCTGGACTAGGCCCTGAACATAGCTGAGTGTGGCCTCAAAAACAAAACTTAACAAAAGACTGTGCTCTAAAGCTTTGAACCTCTTACTTTTGGGTCCCTTTAAGAAATTTAAGAGATCCCTTAAAGGGATGGCTCCAACTTCTTAAAGGGATGACCAGCATCCAAATTATGGGGATATATATAAGCGTTGGAGAAAACAGTTGAGAGGAGTCAGTTGAGACTGAGTTCTCAGTCTGACCAATAGGAGTGATAGAGGAGCAGAGAAACTGGCTGGATAAAGAGTTAGAGGAGCACAGAGAAGGATTAGCTGAGCCTGCCTAAGGGCAGAACAAGGGAAATAGTCTGAAGAGAGTATTAAAGGGAACTCAGAGCCTCTATACTGGTTCTGTACCTATACTGTCAGTCAACCACACAGTTGCAAACTGATAATTACTCTACAAATCTCTTGATTCATCTGTTCTTTGATACCCATTTAAAAATATTAAAATTAGTAAATAAATTGTTCCCCTAAATTAAGGGAGAAGTTGGAGCATGAACCCTTTAGTTATTGGACATGGATGAACTTCAGAAAGTTAATGTCGAAGCTGTGAAAAATACATGATTTTGTTGTATTTACTTAAAATTCACAGATCCTTCCTATCCCACCTTGTGTTATACTTTTATTTTATTTCTCAAACTTTGGGGTATTCTTTTTATTTGAAATGCACTAAATTTACTAAGCTAAATCTGAGAAATCATATTTTAGCTATTGTTGGAGGACATGTTTAGCTAATCTGGGAGTTTTGTTGTTTTGCTCACTCCCAGATTAATCTTATTTAAGCCAAGGTTCATTCTAATGAGATCTCTCTTCTATGTAAACACTGCTAGAGGGTGTGGCAGTTACAGAAGTCACCTTGATTGAATAACTTCTGACTTATACATCTACTAAGACTTCTATGTTTTCTAGATTGGGCACAGCTCCTCTTTATACCCACTGCACGCAGCATGGGACAGTTAGAATTTACCAGGAGACTACCACCCTGGCTACGCTGAGACTAAAAGGAAGACTATAGGAAGGATCATACTAGTTTGCTCTAAGCAGGCGAGTATGACCCTTCCAGTACATGAGAACAAGATACTCAGAATCACCCTGGTGCAGATAATAATAAGGACCTTGTGGGTACCATCTAGATTACATGAAGCTCATGAAGTTAAGATGTATTACTTTATATCAGCCCCTCTCTCTCCAGTGTTTTACATAAGAGATAATCTCGGGATTAGTCCTTGGTGTAACCCTTGTTTATACCTGCAATAGGGTGTGGCACTACACTCTGTTTAGGGTTCTTTGTTGGCATGACAACCTCCCGATTGGAGTTACTTTGGTGTATATAAGGGGCTGACTTGAGGCCCCCTTCACCTTTTGCCTTTTGGTTCCTCAGCCTTCAGCTTTTGGCTCCCTGCGGCTTTTGGCTTTTGGCTTTGACTTTTTGCTCTTTGGCCTTTTGCTCCTTCTGGGTAGGACTCAGCTCGGGTGACATCCTCTCTCTTTGGTGGGAGACTTAGGCTCTTTTGTATGGTCTAAGTTCGGACCAGAGCGAGAGTTTGTTCATTATATTGGAGTGCTGTGGAAGAGCTTTTGTACTATTAAAAGCCATTTTTGGAACTGCACCGGACTCGTGAGTTTTCATCTGTTCTCCGGCGTCCTTGGAGGTAGAAGACAACCTCTGTCCTGACACTGTCAGGGACCCCGGCGACGTTCCCCAACATCTGGCATCCCTGGGTGGGCTCGACAGACATTGTCTGGCCTAATCATCATCAGACAGAGATCATCTGCGCCTGAACCATGAGTGAAATGATGGATTTCTCGTGGTATAGATAGTTGTACCTTTTATTGGGTCAGAATCATACATAGCCCAGTCAATGAAGTTCCTTTCTGAGAACTACTCTATCTTTTCACAAATCATCTGGGTCCTTGCGATTTTTAAACTGTACCTTTGTGTAAGGACAATGTTTAATAGAGAGAGGGAAGAAAGTAATAGATTGAATGCAATCTTAAGGGACCAGGTTTACTCAGCGATTAAAGAAATAAGTGAGAATCATAAAATTACAGGTAAACTGGTCTTAAAGCTTGAGGACAGAGTTATTAAACAGAGTTTAAAATTTGAAAAGAAATTAGAACAGGATTTAAAATTCAAAGAAAAATTAGAAGAACATGAAAGTAAAATTATTAAACAGGATTCAAAATTTGAGGAAAAATTAGAAGAACAGGATTTAAAATTCAAAAGAAAAATTAGAAGAACAGGAAAGTAAAATTATTAAACAGGATTTAAAATTTGAAGTAAAGTTTGAAGAGCAGAAGAAGGATATCAGTAAAATAAGCACTATCTTAGAGGGAGAAATTGACAAACAGAGAGTTAGGATAGATGGACAGAAAGAGGAGGTTTGGAAGTTGGACATAAGATTGAAAGAACAAAAGGAAGAAATATATAGGAAACTTGGAAACTTAAACCAAGAAATGGATGTGTTACTCAGGGAGATTTCTGATTTTATAACTTATCAATCAGGACCTAGCGTATACCCGATACTGAGGCGTGAACCAACTAAAAGCCGCTTCACAAACACGCGCCAAGGCTGTAGACTTGAAAAAGGTGTATACATTCCCAGTGAAAAAATCTAAAAAAGAATTCTAATGTGGCTGATAACTTAGAGGAGGAACAGGGAAACCCAGAGGAGGCAAATTCTCAAGCTGAAAATATCCCCGGAGTTAATACCTTCAAAGGGGAAGATGCTCCTCTGATAGATACTACAAGCTCTGATGAGGAAGAAGGGGAGAAACAGGTTAGCTCGTGCAGGCCCCAAGAGCCTTGCAGTTCCTGTGGTTGTCAATCTAATAATAATCAAAGTGCAAAGCCCAGCAATCTTTCTCATGACCAATCTAAAGATAAAGTAAAACCAATTCATGAAGACTTAAAAATTGAGTCAATAACCCCATTTAGGAAGGCTTGTGACAGGTTTGGAATATCAAGTCCTTATTCTTTAAAATATTTAGCTGATTGGAGCCAAAATAAACAGTGGGTATTGTCAGACTTTGAAATGGTAGCCCGTACTTGTATGAACCAATCACAGTTCATGCAATGGCAAATGTGGTATGCAGATGGGGTTAACATGAATATTGACACTTTAAGAAATACAGAATCTGGCCATAATATAACTTTAGCCATGCTGAAAGGTGAAGGTGAATGGCAAAAGAAAGAAAAACAAGCGACATTACCTGAACCTGTTTTAAGATTTTGGTTAATGTGCAGGATCTGATCAAATTATTTTAATTTGTACATATTTTCTAGGTTTTACACCAATGATGTTGCCTTTTGATCTTTCTCAGATGCTTCGTGAAATAATTCTGTCCAGTCAATTACAGAACATTTGATCATGCAAGGAAAAAGAGCCCTATAAAATAACAAGCCATGCAAGAGAAATACCAATGAATAGCTTCTATATTGCTTTCCTTCACTGATGTTATTCAGGTAATTTTGTCCCTGTGCTTAAGATGGTTAACCTGGCACTTATTATGATAACAGCATATGTGAATAAAAGAATAAATTACGAAGTGCATGATTCCTATTGATGTAAGCATTTGTTCTCTATCAGAAATGTGCCTGGTAACAACAGTCAAACAATGCTCTTTACCATCCAAATTGAACACTGCACACTGCCTGACTTTAGATATAATTACTTCCACATAATTGTCTCTGTCAAGAATAAATGAAGCCTTAAAAAGAACAATGCAATCATTACAAGTGGAGCATCTTAAGATATATATACATATATATGTATATATATATAGTCTTAAGATATAAGACATCTTCCTCCTGCACAGACATCTTAAGATATATATAGTATATATATATAGTCATATATATAGTAATGCTACAAGGCCCCATGCACATATATATGTATATATACATATATACATACATATATACATACATATATGTCGGGGAACACCGCGGGGTCCCTGACAGTGTCAGGACAGAGGTTGTCTTCTACCTCCGAGGATGCCGGGAGAACAGATGAAAACTCACGAGTCCGGTGCAGTTCCAAAAATGGCTTTTAATAGTACAAAAGCTCTTCCACAGCACTAGAAGATGGAGCAAAAGGCCAAAGAGCAAAAGACCAAAGTCAAAAGCCAAAAGCCGCAGGGAGCCAAAAGCTGAAGGCTGAGGGAACCAAAAGGCAAAAGGGTAAAAAGGTGAAGGGGCCTCAAGTCAGCCCCTTATATACACCAAAGTAACCCAATCGGGAGGTTGTCATGCCAACAAAGAACCCTAAACAGAGTGTAGTGCCACACCCTATTGCAGGTATAAACAAGGGTTACACCAAGGACTAATCCCGAGATTATCTCTTATGTAAAACACTGGAGAGAGAGGGGGCTGATATAAAGTAATACATCTTAACTTCATGAGTTTCATGTAATCTAGATGGTACCCACAAGGTCCTTATTATCTGCACCAGGGTGATTCTGAGTATCTTGTTCTCATGTACTGAAAGGGTCATACTCGCCTGCTTAGAGCAAACTAGTATGATCCTTCCTATAGTCTTCCTTTAGTCTCAGCGTAGCCAGGGTGGTAGTCTCCTGGTAAATTCTAACTGTCCCACGTTGGATGCAGTGGGTATAAAGAGGAGCTGTACCCAATCTAGAAAACATAGAAGTCTTAGTAGATGTATAAGTCAGAAGTTATTCAATCAAGGTGACTTCTGTAACTGCCACACCCTCTAGAAGTGTTTACATAGAAGAGAGATCTCATTAGAATGAACATTGCCTTAAATAAGATTAAGCTGGGAGTGAGCAAAACAACAAAACTCCCAGATTAGCTAAACATGTCCTCCCACACATATATACTTATACATACATATAGGTATACATACATACATATATGTACACACATGTATATGTGTATAGGGCCTTTTACCATTGCTATTTTCTAAATTAATATAAATAACTTAAAGTTTCTTAAAGACACATTCCTCCAAAGACTAGAAATTGAGCTCCCTATTGACCCAGCCATGTCACTCCTGGGAATATACCCTGGGAAGCCCAAAACACACAGCGGAAACATAATGCACACTTTTATTTTCACAGCAGCACTATTCACAATAGCCAGAACCTGGAAACAACCAGTATGCCCAATAACTGATGACTGGATAAAGAAACTGTGGTACATCTACACAATGGAATACTATGCAGCTGTTAGGAAAAATGAAGTTATGAAATTTGCCTATAAATGGATGGACATGGAAAGAATCATGTTGAGCGAAATTAGTCAGAAGGAAAGAAAAAGATATAGAATGATTTTATTTATTTGCATGACATAAATATATATATATATATATATACATATTATGACAACAAAATCCAATGTCAGGCAAAAAGTGCATCAGGAGGTCTTACCTTAAGTGGAAATTAACACAAACCTGTGGGAGTCAGATGTTAGGTAAGACAGAGAAGGGAGCATGTGTGAATAAATGTCAAAATGGCTAATACCAACCTAGAACTGAGCATAAAATACAGGCAAAAACATGCACATGATGGCCTCTAAGTGTATGTAGTGTAACCCACAATGTGTAAGAGAAGGAAAAGAGAGAAAGGGAAAGAGAAAAGAGATAAAGAACCTGCCATTTAGGCAGGCCATGGGAGGGGGAGAGAATTAGGGACATTGGTGGTGGGAAATGGGCAATGGTGGAGGGCAGGGTGCTGGAACACTATGTGACCGAAACCTCTAAACATGAAAAACGTTGTAATTGTTTATCTCACAGTGCTATAATAAAACATTTGATAAAAAAAAGATTCAGTAAAGAAAACACTCAGTCAAAAACAAAAAACAAACCCATATATAGTTATATAGATATAGATATAGATATAGATATAGATATAGATATAGATATAGATATAGATATACACATACATATATACATATAAAGGACATATACGTATATGTGTACATATATACCTTATAGCACCCTGTCGAGGTTCGTCAGGGTGATACCATTTCACCAAAACTCTTCAGAGCCACCCTTGAGAACATCATGCGACAATTAGAATGAGAAGGAATGGGAGTGAAGATAGATGGTCAGCAACTAAACCACCTCTGCTTCACTGATGACATCATTCTAATAACACCAAATATTAGCCAAGTGGCATAAATACCGACTGACTTCAACCGAGAATGTGGAAAGATAGGTGCACAGCTGAATCTCAGCAAAACTGTGTTCATGAAAAATGAACTAGTTCCAGAGGCCCCATTCACTCTCAATGGAACAAACATCTCTGAATGTAGCAGTTATGTTTATCTAGGTCGAGAAGTCAACATGATGAATGACCTAAAACCTGAGCTGTGCAGAAGGAAGAGAGCAGCATGGAATGCCTTCAAAAGCATCGAAGAAATAGATAAAAAAGACAAAGAACCTCTGGCTCTGGGCACAACTCTTCAAGTCCAAGTCCACAGTTCTCCCTGCATTAACATATGCCTCAGAGACTTGGGCCTTACGAAAGCAGGATGTGAATGCTATTCGGGTCTCCCAAAGAGGAATCGAAAGAGCTATGCTTGGAATATCAAGCCTCACTCAAGTGAGAGTTATATAGTTATATAGATATATGGATATATACCTCCCTCGCTATTCCAAAATCAGGGATGCTGTCTTGTGTGCCAAGGCATTGAAAATCAGGTAGTCTGGACATGTAATGTGATTTGGAGACAACCGCTAGACTAGAGCCTTACCGACTAGATCCCATGGGTTGTCAAAAGATCATGTGGCTGCCCACCTACAAGATAGTTAGACTTCTTCATCAAGACCCTGAATGGTTTGAGGCTCTTTGTATTTCTGATCAACCAGATGCCATTGGGCTACATTGGCACATGTTAGGGTCAAATTGACATATTACTGGCGCCCGCTCAAGAAAATTGACAAATAAGGGGGATGTCAAGTGATCAAGTGATATATCTTACATATATTCTTTAAGAATATTTTAAGAATCTATATAATTTAAGAATATATATATGTATAGATATGAGGCTGGAGAAATGATGACAAGGAAATAAAGAAATATTTATACGTAATATATATTTATATACAATATTAAATATACATTTTATAATATATAATATATATTAGATATAATATATAATATAGTTCACCCGAAAGATGATGAACTATGCTTGGGCAGGGAGAAGCGAGAGGAAACTCTGGTGGAGGTCCATAGCAATCCTGACATGCAAATCAGTCATTTATATATATATATATATATGTATATATACACATATGTATAGATATAATATATACATATGTATTATTAAAATATTAATAGGTGCCAGGGAGATAGTACAAAAGTTAAGGTGCTTGCCTTGTACACATTAGATTGGGGTCTGATGTCTGATGCTCTCCACAGTCCCACTCTGATTAATAACTGACCACAAAATCAAGGAGTATTTGGAGGTAGTATACTATGATGCTCAGATGAGATTTCTGAGCCAGAATAGAGCTTGGAGTGTTTGGGGACAATAAGGAAACACACATCAATAAGGAAAAACTCGATAGGGCAGGAAAAACAAAGTTGTCATCCAGCGGCATACAGAAAAAACTTTTATCAGGAATTAGAAAGCCTGAGAGTAAAAATATCTTAAATATTTAAAGACAGATTGCAAAATGGGCTTTGTGCTTCCTTATCATGCTTTGTGTGGGAAAGGCTTGGGTTTGATTCTTTGTCAAGTCTAGTGCACTGAATTCTGTCCTCAGAACACTATTGGATGTCATCCTGGTAGGCCCCAAGTATCACCAGGAGTGGCTTCAGACTTTCTATCACCACAAGTGAGCCCTTGAGAATGCTATAATGTATACTTCCTATAACTTTTTTTTTTTTTTAAAATATTTTTATTTTTACAATTACAAAGATATACAATTAAAAAAGTTCATATTTGGGTTTTGGTCATACAGTGTTCCAGCACCCACCCCTCCACCAGTGCCCATCTCCCACCACATACGTCCCGGTTCCCTCCCCCCTCCCCCAGCCCTCCTCCATGGCAGGTTCTTTTATTTCTTTCCATTTCTCTCTCTTTCTCTTTTCCTTTCCATCCAGACTATGGATTACAGAACATACATTAAAGGGTTGTCATGTGTATCTTTTTGCCTCTATTTAATGCTCATTCTAGGTTGGCATTAGTACCCTCGACAATTGTTAGCATATTGTTCCATTCTCTGTCTTACCTAGCCTCTGACTCCACACGTTTGTGATAATTTCCACCTTTGACAAGACCTCCTGATATATGTTTCACTTGACCTTGGATATTGGCATCATAATATGTACATATATATTTATGTTATGCAGATAAATGCAGTCATTCTGTATCTATCTCTCTCCTTCTGGCTAATTTCGCTCAACATAATCTTCTCCATGTCCATCCATTTATAGGCAAATTTTATGACTTCATTTTTCCTAACATCTGCATAGTATTCCATTGTGTAGATGTACCAAAGCTTCTTTATCCAGTCATCGATTTTCGGGCACTCTGGTTGCTTCCAGATTCTGGCTATTGTGAATAATGCTGCTATGAACATAAAAGTAGGGATGGTGTTTCCGCTGCGTATTTTTGGTTTCCCAGAGTAGATTCCCAGGAGTGGTATGGCTGGGTCAAATGGGAGTTCAATTTCTAGTCTTTGGAGGAATGTCCATACTGTTTTCCAGAAAGGCTGTACCAGCCGGCATTCCCACCAACAATGGATGAGTGTCCCCTTTTCCCCACATCCATGCCATCACTTGTTGTTCTTGCTCTTTTGAATATGTGCCAGTCTCTGTGGTGTAAAGTGGTATCTCATTGTTGTTTTGATTTGCATCTCTCTGATGATTAGTGATGATGAGCATTTTTTCATATGTTTTTTTGCCATTCGAATTTCTTCCTTGCTGAAGTTTCTGTTCATTTCTTCTCCCCATTTTTTGATGGGGTTGTTTGTTTTCTTCTTGTAAAGTTCTACCAGTGCCTGATTATCAACAAACACACCTGAACTAAGCATCCACTATGAGTTTTACTCTTGTCAAGTAATTTATCATTTATATGATTCTTTATATGTAAACTCTAAACTATACGTCGATGCATATTTTATATTTTTGTATTTTTATTATATGGTATAAATAGTCAATGCATACTTAAATTTCGTCATTATTATTTCTACATTCTAATATTTTACGAAAATAATGATAAAAGTACTAGTGCCCACTCCAGCAAATCAATGAACAATGGAAAGACAAGTGATACAAGACAAGTGATACAAATAAATCCAACCACAATAAAATAACAGTCTTCTAGAATCCACAATTAGATATGTAGGCATTCTCTTCTGTTTTAATTCTGAAACATGATAAATGGACATGATGTAAGGCTACATAGAGTACCATAAGCAGACTTTGCTTGTGATCTTTTATATCGGACATATTTACAATTACTTTGATGCATACTAATATTTATTTTCAAATTTAATTAAAATGACTGACTTATAGTATATAGTCTTTAAGGTAACATATCCTAAATATTGTTTCTGCCTGACATCTTATTAAGTGTATGCACTCCACATTTTGAGTTGTCATTGTGTAAGTATAGTCAGGATACAAATATATATGAGTATAAGATATAAATTACCCTGACTTTTAACAAATGACTTCTGTATAAGAAATTTTCTGGATTAAAACAACAATCTATCAGTCATTATTACAGAGTTATGCTTTTAACTGTGTGTTAATAAGATAACATTAAAGGTAATTTTGGAGCATTTCAAAAGAAAAGAGATAGCAATCACCTTTTCACTTTTAAAACAACAGTAGTGCTACTTGTTCTTGGAATATGATTATATTTTGAATGCCAGAAGATGAGTTCTTCATAATTTAACATTTTAATCATTTCAAGGTGATTTGCTTTTACCATGAGAAACCCTGTGTTGGCACTTTCCCCCACATGTTTCCTATGCATAATAGCATATTAGTTGCAATTTCTTTGCAACATAAGCCTTAATTATGCTAAAGAAAAATCGTTCTTTTTAAATAAAAAGAGTAAAATATCACAGGTATCCAGTTTGAACTTATACCAAGATTGGAAACTCATTACCCCCCCAAAAATGTCAGTCCTGATGAAGCATTTAAAAAAATTCCAAGAATCAAATTCAAAATGTCTTTACTAAGCTGTTTTATAGAAGCGTGTACCATTGGAAATGTGATGAGTCTTCATGTAAAAATGCTGATTTGAATTAGATTTAGAATGTATGTCATCCTCAATTAGCCTTTCCTTCATCAAAATGATCTCACAAACACGGAGAATGAATCTTTATTTCCTCCTTTGCACATGGGAGGTCATTTGTCAGATTTAATATACTTCTACCTATGTCTTCCTACATGCTTGGAGTTCAAGATGGATGACCAGGGACTTCAAAAAAAGTTTTAGCTCAAAACTTAAATTTAATTTTGTAATATAATATCAGAATCATTCATATTTAGACAATTAAAGCAATGCTTACTAAAATAATATTGATCAGTTTTAATTTAAAGAAATTAATATTTTTCCCTCTCAAATGAAAATATAATGCAGAAATAATTATCTAAATAATACAGGACCAAAACATGTAGAAAGCTTTCTCTTTGAATCACTTGGATACATTTTGGAACTAGAATTCATGTTACTGTCTATGGTATTATCTAAACATAACTGTTTAATTTATTTTTATTTTTTAAATTAAACTAACCTAGGATGCTTTATAAATTAACAGGCATCAGATAACTGTGACAAACTTATACTATAGATAATGAGTTTTGAGATTATTAAATCCATGAAAAGCATAACCTAGTTAGATGTGCTATACAATTCTTATACCAAGTGGTTCCCCTAGGTAAGCCTGGTAAGTACGGGTTAGTATAGCTTTCTAAAGAATTCAATACATGGGCCAAAGCGATAGCACAGCAGGTAGGGCGTTTTGGCTTGCAGGGGACAACAGGGGTTCAATACCCTGTATCCCATATGGTTCCCTGAGCACTCCCAGGAGTAATTCCTGAGTGAAGAGCCAGGAGTAAGTAACCCCTGAGCATTGCCAGGCGTGACCCCAAAAAGTAAAATAATAATAATAATAAATAAAGAAAGAAATCTATATAACCATTTCCTAAGCGACTATTTTAAGGACTTGTGTTTATAGGGATAGACATTGGAGTTCAACTACTAGATTCCCATTTGATTTATGCCATTACATTTAAACACTGTAATTCTGTTCTAGAATATTGATATGCTACCAAAACTCAAAAGTAGATATATTGGTCTGCTTGAACAATAGAACAATAAGGATTTATGTCCTTTGAACCAGGGATATAGTGCTGAGTAGTACTTTACATGCTTTATATGCTGAACCATACTTATCCTTAGAAGCACATAAAACTAGAAGCTCCTAGACAATTGTCTAGGAGTATGGTTCTGGAGGTTCTTTCAAACACTGCAACAGTGGTGCGGATGATCCTTGGTACTGTATGGCCCATGAGTACCATTTCCTTAAAAAAGAATTGGCCCTGTTAGCTTACATTGAACATTGAACCATAGGCCTAGTTGGATGAGTTTAGTCATAAAGCAATAGTGCAGCTTGGGAATCCACCTAAAAGTATTATGGCTTTTCCAAGGTCCCTTTAAGAATTGATATATTCAGGCTAACAGGATCCTCAAAGTGAAGATGAAGTAGGATAACAGATTTTTTCCCTTTTGTACTAAAAATGGTATCAAAAAATTCTTGTTTCAGAAAATAACTTATTTACTACTCATACAAGTAGCTGTAATTCTAACAAGTATTAAGTTCTAAATACTAATAAAGTTTTAAAACATATTTTAGCAAGTTCCAATTTAGTATTCAATGGAGAATTTACATTTGATCTTTTTTACATTTACATTTGATATTTTTTTCTCCCCAGAGATAAAATGTAAAAATATAAATAATATGATACATATATAAAGTTTTAAGATCTTGGGGGCTGAAGAGACAGCACAGCAGATAGGATGTTTGCCTTGTATGTGGCCAACCCGGGTTTGATCCCTGGCATCCCATATGGTCCCCCGAGCAACACAAGGAGTAATTCCTGATTGCAGAGCCAGAAGAAACCCTAAGCATTGCAGGTTATAAGCCAAAAGCAAAAATATAATAATAATAATAATAATAATTTTAGAGTAGAATAATTTTAGTGTAGTGAATATAAAATAAGAAAACTATATATAGCCATTTTTCTATATATTATGATATAAGTTGATGGGTTTGGGGCTTGATTTTCAAACTTTAAGGTGAAATTGTAAAAAAAATATAATGTCCCTGATATAATAAGCAAAATCTTATAAAAGATTGTAAACTTCAGTTATATTCAAGTAAAATAATTTGTTTAACATTTAACAAAAACATTGTGCTATGTTTTATATCAATAATTCCATAGTACTACCCTATAATATATTAAGATTTTCAAAGTATTTGATTAGAGTAATTCTAGTCTAAAATTATTCATACTTTTAAATGGTAAGATTAATGTATACATATTTGAAAACAGAGAACATATGACTAAAAGTAGCCAGAAAGAGGATATCTGCTGAGATTACTTTTTAAGTCAATTATAAGGAACAAGGACTGACAGTTTCCTTGTATAAAGATGTGAAAGAATAACTGAAAACTTTCCAGGCACAAGAAACTGATATAAAAAATTACTGATAGCAATGAGCTTGGCATGTAAGGATAAAAGAGAGTTCACAAAGTCCAGAGAGATCTTGAGAAAGATAATGAAGAAGCACATGCAGATCAAGTAATAGTGATAACAATGTATCTCTTAACATGCACTGAACAACTGATATCTTCCAGTTATGGTTTCAGTGTTTAGAGTAAGACTCAGAGCTTAATCGAACTGCATATTTAAAGCAGATAAAGCAGATGTAAAAATGCTCAAAGAATTCATTGTATTAGGAGTTAAGAAAGAGTATACATAAATGTATATATATACATATATGCGTATATACAATGAATACTAGATATATTATATTATATAATAATATTATATAATAAATATAAATTAATAAATACATATACAATGTGTATAAAACAACAATTTAAGGGACACATAATTGACTATTCAAATTATCTAGAATGTCTTTCAAGATTTTTCTGAAGTGTTACATTGTTATGAACATCTCACAATTTGTTATATATATTAGATAAAAGTGCAAATACCAATTTATAGCTTAACACAATAAATTTTATTAGGTAAAATTAAAATATCTATTCATTTAATGTATTTCTTGTGTCTTAGAAATCAAAACTTAGAATAAAGTACTAGTAAATGTTTCTATAAAATGAAAAAGAACTAAAATAGAAAATGTCAAACATTAACTCATAGTCATGCCATCCTCATGTACTACACTCCAAGTACAAACTGCTGTTGATTTAATATAATGTTCTTGATTAAAAAATATAAATCAGTACAATGAAAAGATTGTTAATAAAACTGGGTAGCAAGCCTTAAACTCACAATTAAGAATATCTCTACTGAAAGAACTGCCTTTAATTCAACAAAACACACCAAATGAGTTGAAGAAATAAGTGATGTTTTATGATTTATCTAAAAAAGAAATGCTATTTTAATGAAAACAAAAGCGATGTCCTGAAGTAGTCAACATTTATTCATATCTGATTTTTGACTTGACAGTATGCATTACCGTAAATTATGTGCAAAAGTGGAAAGCAAAATTCACTTTTTGATAACAATTATTAGGAACTATGAAAGCAATATATTTAACAAATATGTCTTAAATAATTTCACATAGTTAATTTGCAAAAACAGTAAAAATTGTGGAAGCAGATATTGGAAATAAAAAGGAAAAATACTGTCAATAATTTTAAGAATGGGTTTAGAATAATGCTTTTGTCCCATCTTTTAATATACATAAATGTACATGTATGTGTGTGTTGTCTGTGTATATAATATTAAACATTAAGTTACTGGGAAAAGCAAACTTGTGTTTTTCCATTCATTCAACACTTTTCAGCTTATCAAAATGATTCAAACCCGAATTCATTATGTAATTGTGATAATTGTGGATTTTATCTTATTTTTGTAGTTTAAACCACACCTAGTGATGATCAGGGCTACCTCGTCTCTGAGCTCAGGAAACCCCCTCTAGGGCTTGGGGACCATAAGTGGTGAGGGAATCTGTGCAATCACAAAAAAAAATCATGTGCAAGGCAATCACTTTGTCTCCTGTACTATCTCTGCAATCTCCATGATTGCAATCATTGTGCAAAGCACAGAATTAAAATGGTTAGTTTAGGGAATGCAATGAAAGGAATTCTTTTAAACTGTGAAAAATTCACATTTATTAAAAAAGAGGGGGAAAGAGTTTCGAGATATTTTCTACAATCATTTCTCATTACAATTCTAATGCATATGGATATTTTCTGTGAACCAGCCAGTCAGTTTAACTCTCTCTACATAGCAAACACTTTCCCTTTTTTCATCTCTATACCTACATATATGGAATTCATACAAACAGCAGCATGCATGCTAGTTTTCAGCTTAAAGAATATTTTAGAAAGACCCCATTACCTGTGTAATTTTGTTCTTGTTTTTATTTTAACCCAGTGAGATAGACATTTAAAAAGCTGTTAGTGATTGGGTTTCAGTCATATAATGTTGCAACACCCCTCCTCCTCATGCACATTTCCTACAACCATATGATCCTATCAATAGACACAGAGAAAGCATTTGACAAGATCCAGCACCCGTTTATGATTAAAACCCTAAAGAAAATGGGAATTGAAGGGACTTTCCTCAAGATAGTTATAGCCATCTACCAAATGCCCACAGCGAGCATCATTCTAAATTGGGAAAAGTTGAAAGCCTTCCCCCTGAGATCAGGGACAAGACAAGGTTGCCCCCTCTCACCTCTTTTATTCAATATAGTACTGGAAGTACTTGCCATAGCAATCAGAGAAGAAAAGGACATCAAGGGCATCCAGATAGGCAAGGAAGAAGTCAAGCTATCATTATTTGCAGATGACATGATATTATACCTAGAGAACCCTAAACTCTCTACCAAAAACTCCTAGAAACAATAGACGCATATAGTAGAGTGGCAGGATACAAAATCAACACCCAAAAGTCAGTGGCTTTCCTATATACAAATAACGAAACAGAAGAAAGGGATATTAAGGAAACAATTCCATTCACAATTGTGCCACAGAAAATCAAATACCTAGGAATCAACTTACCCAAGTATGTAAAGGACCTGTACAAAGAAAACTACAAGACACTGCTCCAAGAGACATAAAAGTAGGGATGGTGTTTCCACTGCGTATTTTTGGTTTTCCAGAGTAGATTCCCAGGAGTGGTATGGCTGGGTCAAATAGGAGTTCAAGTTCTAGTCTTTGGAGGAAAGTCCATATTGTTTTTTCAGAAAGGCTGTACCAGCCGGCATTCCCACCAACAATGGATGAGTGTCCCCTTTTCCCCACATCCACGCCAGCACTTGTTGTTCTTGCTCTTTTGAATATGTGCCAGTCTCTGTGGTGTAAAGTGGTATCTCATTGTTGTTTTGATTTGCATCTCTCTGATGATTAGTGATGATGAGCATTTTTTCATATGTTTTTTGGCCATTCGAATTTCTTCCTTGCTGAAGTTTCTGTTCATTTCTTGTCCCCATTTTTTGATGGGGTTGTTTGTTTTCTTCTTGTAAAGTTCTACCAGTGCCTGATATATCCTGGATATTAACCCCTTATCAGATGGGTATTGGGTGAATATTCTTTCCCATTCTGTGGACTGCTTTTGTATCTTAGTCACTGTTTCTTTTGCGGTGCAGAAGCTTTTCAGTTTCATGTAGTCCCATATGTTTATCTTTTCTTCTAGTTGCTTTGTTAGTGATGTTTCACCTTTGAAGATGCCTTTAGCTTCAATGTCGTGGAGGGTTTTTCCTATATTTTCTTCAATGTACTTTATGGATTCAAGTCTGATATTGAGATCTTTAGTCCATTTTGATCTGATTTTTTGTGCATGGTGTTAGACACAGGTCCAAATTCATTTTTTTACATGTTGCTGCCCAGTTTTCCCAACACCACTTGTTGAAGAGGCTTTCCTTACTCCATTTTAGACTCATTGCACCTTTATCAAAGATTAAATGATCATGTGTTTGAGGTTGGGTGTCAGGATACTCAATTCTATTCCATAGGTCCACAGGTCTGTTTTTATTCCAATACCATGCTGTTTTAATTACTACTGCCTTGTAGTACAGTTTGAAGTTGGGAAAGGTGATGCCTCCCATCTTCTTTTTCCCGAGGATTGCTTTAGCTATCCTTGGGGGGTTTATTGTTCCATACAAATTTCAGGAGCGTTTGGTCAATTTCTTTGAAGAATGTCATCGGTATCCTTATAGGGACTGCATTGAATCTGTACAGAGCTCTAGGGAGTATTACCATTTTGACAATGTTGATTCTCCCCATCCATGAACAGGGAATGTGTTTCCATTTCCTTGTGTCCTTTCTTTCTCTCTCTCTCTCTTTATCTCTTCCTTCTCTTACATATTGTGGATTTTAATACATACACTTAGAGGTTGTCATCCGTATCTTTTTGCCCCTATTTAATGCTCAATTCTAGGTTGGAGTTAGCACTTTCGACAACTATTAGCACACTGTTACCTTCTCTGCTTACCGAACCTCTGAATCTCACATGTTTGTGGTAATTTTCACCTTTGACAAGACTTCATCATCCATGATTCACCTGTCCTTGATATTGGTATCATAATATATATACACATATATAAATAAACATCTATATACATACATATATATATTTATGTCATGCAAATAAATGCAGTCATTATATATCTGTATTTTTTCGTTCTGGTTAAATTCACTCAACATGATCCTCTCCATGTCCAAAGAGAATAAGAGGAAACAGAAACAAATTCCCTGCTCATGGATGATGAGAATTTACATTGTCAAAATGGTAATACTCCCTAGAACTTTGTACAGATTCAATGTGGTCCCTATAAGGATAGCCATGACATTCTTCAAATAAATTGACCAAACACTCCTGAAATTTGCATGGAATGATAAACCCCCATGGATAGCTAAAACAATCAACAATCCTTTGGAAAAAGAAGGTGGGAGGCATCAACTTTTCCAACTTCAAACTGTACTACAAAGCAGTAGTAATTAAAACAGCACAGTATTGCAATAAAAACAGACCTATAGACCAATGGAATAGAGTTCAGTATCCTGACACCCATCCTCAAACAAATCATCATTTAATCTTTGATAAAGGTGCAAAGAGTCCGAAATGGAGCAAGAAAAAATCCTCTTCAACAATTGGTGCTGGGAAAACTGGGTAGAAATATGTGAAAAAAATGAATTTCTACCCATGTCTAACACCATGCAAAAATAAGATCAAAATGGGTTAATGATCTCAATATCAGGCCTTAATCCATAACGTACATCCAAGAAAATATAGGAAAACCCTCCACTACATTGAAACTAATGGCATCTCCAAAGGTGAAACACCACTAATGAAGCAGCCAGAAGCAAAGATAAATATATGGGACTGTTGCAGGACTCCTAAGGGCCGCTGCATCTGCTCTGGATTGCCTCCCGAAAATCACTCCGTAGATAAGGGGGTAGTCTAAATGTGGCAGTTTATCTGACCATGTATGCTGTACTAGCTGGTATAAATATTCTCCCATGCTATCACAATCATCGTGGGACTAGCTAGATCTTACCAGCATATTAGCCTGGCCACGTAAGGACACCTAAGTAATTAGACCAGAGAGAAATGCTGTTTGCTTCCAAACAAACAAGCATGGCTCCCTGATAAAATATAAAACTACAATGAAGTAGAGGGAGACTTGTGAAGGCTTGGAGAAATATTTAACTGGCATTGGTGTTGATCTTTGGTACAGTGACATGCCATCTCAGAAACCCCCTTCTCTACATTTCAAAGGCATTCCGGCTCAAAACATTAGCACAGTAAAGGCCCTAGGTGAGATGCAGGGAGGGACTACCTAAGGGCATTGGACCCTCCCTGCTTTCCATAACAATGGGAGGAAGGTCTGAGTTGCTGGGGGGTATAAACTTGCAGGTTCCCGCTCTCCCGGGTTTCTTCTTCCGGTGGGATCTCGCCTTGTGAGCGTTTATTCCCCTTGGAAGTTTCACACGTGGTGGTCGCCATCTTGGCCTACACGTGGCTGGGGTTCTAGCCTGGAATCCTAAGCATCGGGTTTTTCCTTTTGCTGATTTGTATGCCTGAACCTGTGATAAGTAAAGTCTTTTAAAACCTCATCGGATCCCTGAGTGTTCATCCATTCCTCGCCGGCTTCAGAGGTAAAAGGGAACTTCGCTTCCGGCACTGTCGGGACCCCCGGAGCGCCCGACATGGGACTACATGAAACTAAAAAGCCTCTGCACCTCAAAAGAAACAGTGACCAAGATAAAAGACAGCTGACAGAACAGGAAAGAATATTCACCCAATACCCATCTGATAGGGTGTTAATATCTAGGATATATCAGGCACTGGTAGAACTTTACAAGAAGAAAACAGCCAACCCTATCAAAAAATGGGGAGAAGAAATGAACAGAAACTTCAACAAGGAAGAAATTCGAATGACCAAAAGACATATGAAAAAATGCTCATTATCACTAATCATCAGAGAGATGCAAATCAAAACAACAATGAGATATCTTACAGCACAGAGACTGGCACATATCCAAAAGAGCAAGAATAACAAGTGCTGGCGTGGATGCAGGGTAAAGGTCACTCTCATCCATTGTTGGTGGGAATGTCGACTGGCACAGCCTTTTTGGAAAACTATATGGACATTCCTCTAAAGACTAGAAATTGAGCTCCCATTTGACCCAGCCATACCACTCCTGGGGACATACCCTGGGAATCCAAAAACACACAGTGGAAACAGCATCCTCACTTTTATTTTTATAGCAACACTAGTCACAATAGACAGAAACTGGAAACAACTAGTGTGCCCAAAAACTGATGTCTGGATAAAGAAACTTTGTAACATCTAACAATGGAATAAAATGCAGCTGTTAGGAAAAATGAGGTTATGAGGTTTAGATGTTTTAATGGCTGATTCTGTGAACCAAAAGGAGGCATACTAAATTCAAATCATGCCCTAACTGTAACTTTAGTTCAATATGCCAGAAAATTGAGTATAGGAAATCTTTCCTGCCATTTGTGTCCCTGAGTGAAGAAACCCCATTTAATTTACTTCTTTGTAGGCATCACACATTGAGTGCTTGCAAAAGAACCCCGCTTTTTCTCACAGATTGTCTCAGAATTGTCATTGTTGTTATGTGTGAGAGTGACAATTGGACGATGGACGATGTTTACGTTTTCTCAATCTTAGACATTAAGTTACATTATCCTCCATGTGTATGTGACATTACTGCCCCTTCCACACATTGCTGAAGGTACCTCAGTTGCTACTTTAGCTATTGCTCTGATTCAATACAAAATGAACATTATGCAACTGTAATGAGCCATCTGCTAGTAAGAAAATAATTACAGGCAGCATATATTATTAAGAAATCTTTTTAAATGCATTTAAGAAAATGACAACTACCTTAGATTGCTAGTGATAAATTTATATACATCAATCTATCCCCTGTGTCTAGCTGTCAGTGTATTCTGAACTTAGGGGGGAAGCTCAATAGCATATTTTCTATGAGTAAGGCTGTATATCACTGACTTAATACTTTTCCTTTTAAAGATAGACCTTATGGCATATAAGGTGTACAGGCTTGAAATGTAGAGAAACTGTTTTTTAGTCTCTTTCAAAAATAACTGCAACCCTAAATAAATCACTTGCTGTCTGTACCTTAATTTATTCATCTAGATTTCGAATTTCCTAAACATATTTGCTTATCATAATAAAAATCAACATAATTAATTTTAAATCCCTTATCCCTCTATTTGATTTTGAAATAGTAAAAACGTCATAGAAATTCTCACTATAAGGCTGATAGAGAACTAGTTCAGGATATAAACTTGAAGACCATATAAGTAATGCAATGATAAAGTGTTTTATATGGTTGAAAGCACAGAAAATTTAAGCACTTTGTAATATTGTAGTGAAATATATTTGCTTTTAGTCTACCCCTGGTTGTATAAAATCTAGAAACGGAAACATCAAGTTTAACTTTGAGAAACAAATAAATAAGTGAAGAAGGAGCTGAAATAGCAGTTTGACCTGAAGGGAAGTAGCATTTATTTTGAACTGATGTGACATTGACCAAGGTGCACCCTTTTCAGCAACATTGACATACTTTGTAATTAAGAAATTATATTCATGAGGAAAACAGTCATGAATACCGAATGCCATTTTTAGTAAATCTAAATGTAGTTGCTTTTCATGTCAAAAGTAAACAATGGCCATGCTATTTCTGATTAACAAGTGAGACCTCTGTAACAATGTCAGAAAAATAATCTTCATTTTAATAGAGTGAAGAGGGTAAATGTTTAATTTTTATAAGGAAACCCATTTGCAAATAAATTTTATTGAAAGGAAAATGGTGCAAAATTAAGACTTATATTGCTGATTTAAGAGTTAATAAAGACAAAGAATCCACTAACAGAATTAATATTCAAATAGCTATATTGTCTCCAAGGTACTTGAATATCAAAAAGGAAGAGGGGATTTTATTGATCTGGGAAATGGCAGCAGGTTATGCTTATTGAATATAATAAAGACTATTGATTTTGTTAAGGAGAAAAAATGGCACTTTAAAAGCCCACTTCATACGAGCTGCAACTGAATAGGACTTTCTACCAGTTTCAAAGTTTTCACAATCATTTTTAATGGAACAAAAAGTATAATTTGTCAGGAACATCCTTTATACCAACAGAAAGAGAGTTCATTGCTATAATGGAAGTTTTCTTCTAATATATAAATTGAAATTGCAATCTATTCCACTGACTTAAATTATAGGTAATGTTCTCTAATAAAAAACTTCATACTGACAAATAATTTTTCCGGCTTATCCTAACTAAGGATTAGAAGGAAGGATTTTTTTTCACAGAAAATATAGATTTGTTCAAAATTTGATGACTATGTCTAAGTAGAAACCAATCCAAATTATTTTATTGAACTGTAATTATTAGAAAAATAAATAAAATGCTATAGGCTTCAGAGTAGTTACTGCAATATACCTATGTGTCTTTGTTAATGATATTTTTAATATTCTGATGAAGGAAATAAAACTTGTTACTACTTTTGTAACATTGCCATAAAATTAATAATATTTGTACAGGTCTATGCACTAGTCAGTATATTAATATGAAATGCAAATAGTCTAATAGAAGCTAGACATTTTTCAATTGTTTCTAAATTATGACATTTTTGTGGTTAAGAACCCAGTATCCCAAATATTCAAGGCCATCATGAAGCCACACATTAGCATTTTTTGTTTATTTCTAAATCAATTATGAAAGAGCTTATTGATAGAGGCTATAATTGTAACTTTACTACATTTATAAATTTATAAATAATTTATGACTAATTTTAAGTTCTGCCATGGATCAAAGTTAAATCTTTATTTCCAGATGTATTTTTAGTTAAGTATGGCCGAATAACTAAGATCTAGTAAATATGATAAAAAATAGGACTACTTGCTTCTTCGGACACCAGGCTAACACAAAATTTTACTGTGTACTTACACATGATCCGTTTCCTTTTCTGTCCACTGCAATGGAGATGGGCCAAGTTGAATAGAAACTCTTCTGGGGAAGACAGAAAGCACTCATAATCTTCCACTGAAAACGCCTTCTGTCCTGTCTTGCTCACCTAGTAATATTTTATTAGTAAGGAATATATCAACAGCACTTGAACTATCTATACATTTATTACAATATCTAATGTTATCTTGAGTAATAAAATATTCTACACTCAAATTTCATACAACTATAATTATAGTTATATAAACCTAAATTATAGATATGCAGTTTTGTTGTACTTTGAAAGGTCAGCAACATACAGCAAGGATACATATAAAGTCATAAACTACAGAGCAAACAGATTTAACTATACTACTATGGGCTTGTATGTGGTATAAATGTTGCTAGCATCACTTTAAAAGACAATAAAGTGTTTTTTTATTTTTTAATTTTTTATTATACCACAGTGAAACATACAATTACAAAGGTGTTCATAATTGGTTCTTGGTAATACAGTATTCCAGCACCCATCCCTCCACCAGTGCCCCATCACCACCACCAGTATACCCACACCCCCTCCTGCACACCCCCCGGGTTGCCTCAGTAGCAGGTACCCCCTTTTCCCTCTTTCTCTCTCTGTCTCTCTTTCTCTGTCTCTGCATCTCTATCTGCCTTCTTTTACACATTGCAGCTAGCCCTGCAGACATTTAGGGTTTATCATGTATGTCTCTTTATGTACATTCAATGGTGAGTTCTAGTCTGATGTTACCATTACACATACTCAGTAAAATACTGGTATATATTTATATCCAATTAATCAATACAGTCATTCTATATCTTTTTCCTTCTGACTAATTTCACTCAGCATGATAATCTCCATGTCCATCTGTTTGCAGGTAAATTTCACAATTTTGAAAGACAATAAAATGTTTACCAGATCCACTGCTCTAGAAAGAATTTGGAATCTAAATGTATCATGTGTCATTATTTTAGCAACATATTGCATAAAATGTATTTTTTAAAGTATTAACCAGTTTTTTAAGTATAATAAGAAAGAGTCCAAAATTGAGAATTTTCAGAGCTAGCACAGGTAGCATTTCTGGATCCTAAATACTATGAAAACATTTTAACACTTGTAAGAGTAACAAATTTCAATCCATCATCTTAGTTTAAAGAACAAGACTTTGGGGCCGGAGTGATAGAACAGAGGATAGGGGCGTTTGCCTTCCACTGTGGCTGACCCGTGTTCAATCCCAGGCATTCCATATGATCCCGAGCACTGTCAGAAGTAATTCCTGAGTTTTGTCGTGTGAGGCCCAAAAAGAAAAAAAATAAATAATGAACAAGACTTTGATCAAAAATAAGGTGCTCAGTGAAATGCTAGTAAATTCCTATTGTTACCTACCCATGGTTCAAGATGATAAAAGTACATAAAACAAACCTAAGAATAAGACTAGGTATTTTGGATCTTTTTAGTTGTCATACATTTCCTTGAAGCACAGATCAAAAAATACTCCAAAAACCAAAAAGCTAAATATATATTATTGCTGCTGAAAGAGAAGAAAATGTGAGCAAATCTAGTCTAGGACTTGCAAACTACCTAATGTAATGATTAGTGGATGGAAGAGCTTGAATTTTCAGTACATAGAATCAGACTACTGGAAAAAATTATAAGAACTTATTCTAGAAAAATAATCTATGTATAATAAATAAATTATTTTTCAGTACAAGGATAAGATTCTATAGAAATTTGGTCCAATACATTCTATTACAGAAATGGCCCAGGAATGTCTTTTGCCTCTCATTTTCTTCCTTATTTTCTATATGGAACAGTGTAGCTTAGTATTTTTTATGTGCATGGCTGTTTTGCTTTTCTTTCTCTTTTCCATTTCTTTATTTTCTCTCCCTTTTTTCCTTTTTTCTTCACTTTTTTTTTTTTGTTTATTTCTGAAACCACACTCAGACCTACTCAGATCTTAGTCTTGGTTCTGTGTTCAGGGATCACTACTTACAAGGCTTGCAGAACTGTATGTGGTGATTAGGATTGAATTTAGGTTAACCATGTGCTAGACAGGAGACCTACGTGCTATATAATCACACTGGCTACTTTGTGGATATTTTTTTATATTTGTCTTTCTACTATATATATCAGTAGCAAAGTGGAGACAAATAAACATTATTTTAGACTATGTATCTTTAAACCAATGATAGATTATAGAGAGAGTAATTATTGAACTGTATATAATTATTGAGTAACTTACTTAGAATTGATTCCCACAAAATGTGTTTTGTTGTTGCTCTGGGAAACTCAACACAATGGTTTGTTTAGTAAATTAAAAAATAGTTTTTAATATAAATTATTTATTTATTTGTTTGTTTGTTTATTTATTTATTTTTTTATTTATTTGTTGTGAATTTAAACATTTTATTAAGAGGTTTTTCAGGAAAGGTGAAGAGAGGAGAGGGAGAGGGAAAGGGAGAGAGAAGAGAGAGAAGAGAGAGAGGAGAGGAGCGAGAGGAGAAGAGAGAGAGAGGAGATGAGAGAAAGAGGTGTGAGAGAGAGGAGGGTGAGAGAAAGAGAGGTGAGAGAGAGGTGAGAGAGAGTGAGGAGGGTGAGAGAGAGGGGAGAGAGGAGAGAGAGAGGAAAGAGAGGAAAGAGAGCCCCAGCACACATTCCAGCATAAGATATGAATGCATGAAAATATAATATAAATTTTTTAATGTTATCAACATCTGTATTCTACACTAGGCATGTTTCTCTAGTCTCTCAAATATTCAAATGATATTTTAAGCATGTACATATTTCTGGACCAAAAATTTAATGATTTATCACTTCTTTAACACTTTCACAACTGTAAAGGGTAAAGATAAACAGACATTTGTTGGGAGAGTTAGATAGCACATTGTTAGATACAGGTGGCGGTTAGTTTTCTGGCACTACATAGTTCCTCAAAGTTGCTGGTGCAGCCTGTGGGCCCCCAGTGCTGTCAGACATACAAGGTAATCCCTGACTGATGATCTGAGTAACGTCAAGTTGGTATCCAACCTTTACATTGACCCTCCGCCAAATTTGGGTAGGAACAGTCAGAGATGGCCTTGGACCTCCAAAGAATTGTTTGTTTGGAAGTCCCTGCTCCAATTATTTGTTTGTTTTATGACACACACAGTACTCTCAGGAGTTACTCCTTATTATGCCCTCATATGGGATAATGGAATTTGAACCCAGGTCCACCATGTGTAAAGCAAATACCCTTCTAAATATACTACTTTGTAAGGAACTCTAAGTTTATAAAACTTTGACCTAGGTACCTAGGAGATTACTCAAAGTATTGCCTTGATTATGAGGCCACAAATTTCTACCTCAGCACCACACCTACATTACCTCAGCACTGCCAACTATATCCCTGATGAAGCTCAGCTTCACTGAATCCAAGAAAATAACCATGAAGCCACCATGACTGGGTGAATATCATCAAGAGGAGCCACTAGAGACCATGTAAGTTAGTGACATCCCCATTCACCCTAAGTCTCTGCTCTGGCTAAATTTCTATTTTAATAAGAAATCATAGAAAAATGTGAGAAACACTGTAGTAGTATAATAATACCAACCATACTTTGACATACTGGGATTTCAGAATTTTTAAGTGGTGAGTTATATAGAGCATGTGTTTAAAATAATGTTATTATTCTTTGAATTATAATCTCTATGTTTACCTATATAAAGTTTATGAACCCATATCACACTCTGAAAACATTTCCTAATAAAAATATTTTTATTTGTTTTCTTTTTTTACCTTAAGATTCAGAATAGCACCTTTACAATTTTGTGAAAATTGCTTAACGACTAAGTGATTCATAAACAAAATGTTAGAAATACCACTACTCACTAAAATACATTTCCTCTTATCATACCAGTTTAAATAGATTAATTCTCTGAGCATGCCAGCTATGTGATTTATATTCTTCTGAATGTGGCAATTTGAAATCTTTAAATCATTTCACATTTTCTGTCATATATTATGGTTACTTTTATTGATCTCTTTATTAATATCAAGAGCTCCTAGAATATTTCCCCCTTTGTTCATGCTTTCTTTTTATACCTCCAGATTCTATGACATAGTAACATTTGCATGATTTGAGTCATTGAAATAATATATGCTACTCTACATTTATATCTGTAGAAGGTCCTTTTCCCACCCTACACTGACCAGATAATGATAAAAGTTGTATTTCTAAGAATATTGTGGAGGTCTAAGTCACAAGGAGTCTGTAGAACAGTAGCTGCTCCAAAGTTATCAGCATGGCTCACCTTCTGGCTTTTCTATTGAATGTAAACTTTGCATTTCTGGTACTATTCATAGTTTTCATTTCCTGGGTTTGGCAGCCACTGACTCCTGTGGATTTGTTTTGTTTGAACTTCCACTTGGTCAAATGCATTAAATGTATTATGTAGAAAGGGATTAAGTACACTTGTATTTTTTTTTACTTTTTTGGGTCACACCCGGCAATGCTCAGGGGTTACTCCTGGCTCTGCACTCAGGACTTACTCCTGGCGGTGCTCATGGGACCATATGGGATGCTGGGGATTGAACCAAGGCCGGCACAGGCCAGCTTCGTGCAAGGCAAACGCCCTACCTGCTGGGCTATCGCTCTGGCCCACACTTTCAATTTACTAAGGGTAGGGCCATTTATAATCAATACAAAACTACTTAAAATAATAAATACTTACACAAATGATGCACAGGAATGGTAAGTGCATTTTTCTTTAACAGATATGCTATTAGATAAAATATTCGTTGTTCTCAAAGATTCATATAGATTTTACAAGGAAAATAATTTTTTAGGAAATAACAGGAAAACAGAGATGTAGTTCTTTCTTAAAGGTGCTTATAGGGAGCACAGAGCTCAAAAGACTTTGCCCAATTTATATTTCTATCACTGGATGACCCCATGGAAACTACTAGGGTGTCACACCTGGGAGTAAATCTACAACACTGGGTCCTGGCCTCCCCACCCCAAGAGGTGCTTTTAGAGTCAAATAGTATTGTGTATGCTGAAAAGTAAAATAATTATTTTTAGCTAATGGGCCTGTGTAATAAAAAAAATATATTTTTAGCTCATGGATCCAGAGACTCTCAGACATGAAGAAGAGCTGAAACTTGCTCTCCCTGTGCCCAGCCGCTTATGAGGCACCCAGGAGGCATGGCGAGTTCTACCCTGGCCTGGCACCCCAGCAGAGCCTCACAGTAAGCCAGACGACCCTCCCCAACTCCATGGGGCCACCGTTTTCCACATCCGGACTTCTTTCTCATCACACCTCCACCCAGCAGACCAGTCTATCACAGCCCGGATCATCGACACCCACCCTGCAGCAGTTTTTTGTTTTTTTTACTGGCCCAGGTATGCTGAACCAGAGAGTCTCAGACATGAGGCAGACCTGCTCCTTGCTCTCCCTGTGCCCAGCCGCTCATGAGGTGCCCGGGAGGCATGGCAGTTTTTAGCCCTGGCCTGCCACCCCAGCAGAGCCTAACAACAAACCAGACGATCAGCCCTACTCTATGGGGGCCACCGTTTTCCACATCTGGACTTCCCTCTCATCACAACTCCACCCAGCAGACCCTACTATCACAGCCTGGCTCACACGACTGCTAGCGGCCGTGTGGTTCATCGATAAATGTTTTATTTAGAGGTGAGTACAGCAGCACAGCAAGCCTGGCAAGCTGCTCATGTCATATTTGATATGCCAAATACCAGTAACATTTATATTAGGTCATTCCCATGACCTAATATAATGGTTTGAGGCTCTTTATGTTCCTGGAGCAAGCAGATGCCTTTGGGTTCTACTCGCATGAGACAGGACATATGGAGATATTACTGGTGCCTGCTCTAGCAAATAGATGATTAATGGGAAGATAGTGATAGTTATAGGGCCTGTGTAAATCTCTAAAGAACGTATGTAAGGAATATCACAAATGCAATATATGTATGCAATATATGGTCCTTAGTGTTGAAAATATTTGTATTATATACAGTAAGCACACTTTATGGTTTAGCATATGTGAATGTTTTTCAGATATGTTGGTAGAAAAGCTGCACATACTTTCAATAATATCCTTACCGAAATACATTTGTTATCTTTACATCTAAAAAATTTAACAAGTAGAAAGCAATCACTGTTTTTTTCCCTTAAGTCATTTTCTAAAATTAAGAAATGACTATTAATGGATTTCTTTTTTTAAAGAAAAAACAGTGTGGGGAGAAGTTAAAAAGAAAGAAAAGAGGAGGAAGCAGGAGTTATGAAGTGACATTCATCACTCTGGCATCAATGTTAGTTGATGAAAGCAAGTAGATCCCTTTCCAGGTTGTAAGAAAAAGAACATATTGTGCAATTATAGCCTGTGCTGAATATATTGTTGGCATTCAACCAATTAATAATAACAAGAATGAAAACAACTCTGTCTGCGATAAGAATAAGAGTTCCAATATTAGTCACAGTCTGCTTAGCTTTAGGTTGGCTTAGATAAATGTAGTAAAGACAAGGAAAACATCCCACTCCACACTTTTTAGCTAATTTAATATCTTTGCTAAGTGCTTAGGTAGTACAGTGACAGACAAAGAAAAATGCATGGATTGATTGCACTGATAGATAAATAGAGTCCATTTTAGCACAAAGAAAAACCCTTATAATTAGATGTGAATACCTGGTTTCTTGCCATCCATCACAATGCAAGATTAGGGAAAGTATTTTTGTAATGAATTAGAAATGAGTAATATTTCATGATACTCACGATGTATTATACACATACCGCCATGAAAGGCTCAGTCTGTACTGACAATCATAAGATTCAGAGATGGTTCAACTATTTTCAAAAACCTTTCCAGATACTTATATGCCAATATTTTTTTAAACAACATAGCATTTTTAAAACATGCAAGTCATCAAAATTTCACAAATCTTTGTAAAACTTTCTGGAGCAACTTTTAAAGCTCTACATTAAGTTTGCAGCAAGCAGAAACCTACTAATAGAAATGAAGTCAGCCCATAAATTGAAGAGACACACAGCACTCTATCTCTTAGCAAGTAACTCTATTTTAAGAAAATAAAATAACCAAGTAACTGTGTTTTAAGCAAATAGATCTAATATATAAAGGTAAGAATTCTGAAAGATCAATTTAGTATATAAAGCAGCACTATTTTGTTTAAGTTTATACTCAGTACCCTAAAACTGAAACAATAATAAACTCAAAATAATTATACAATAATTTATAATTTTCCAAGAAAGGAAAAAATATACACAGAAAGAGGGCTTAGGGATTTTTTGAGTTATACTGGAGTTATGCTTTACCTTAATAATGTTAAATAAATATAATCATATAAGCTCATTTGCATGTAGATAAGTAGAAAGACCATTTTCTCTAGGTCAGAAGGAATGATTCTAAAGTTTTCCCTTCAAAATACGAAAAAAGAAGGAGCACTTTTTCCATAAAGATTTGTGTTTATTCCATAAATATTTATATCCAAAAGAAGTACAGTGACAATGACTATGGAGTCAGATATTAATAAACAAATATTGGAGCTTAACTTCAAGAAAATGTATACAATATAATTAAGGCACTTTGCTTGGTATCTGTTCTCATAATTTCTGAGATACCATAAGGGAAATTTGTTTATTTCTTATGAAAAATTTGCTTAACTATATTAAATATTGCAAAAGATTTAGAGAAACATTTGAAATCAAATTGTATTGATCAATTTCTCTTCAGTTCCATAAAATAACCTGTACAATGACAATAAAATTAATGAAGCTGGTACATAAAATTAATGAATCTAAATTGCCTCATATCTTTAACTCCTCTTCTCAGGTAAACCTTTGACAATAAAAATGAATAAAATACATTTGGACAATTAGAAAATAATGAAAAGCATTCAAGAATGACATTTGACAAAGGCAGATAAGGGAATATTGGACTTGAAAAAATGAGCATTTATAGATCAGCTGCCCCTGATGTGATATATCATAGTTTATTAAGAAAATTGTGCACAAGTATATTGAATCAGTGGCAATTAGTTTGGGGGCCAAAGGAAAATGGACCTTACCTAATTAATGATGACAATGAAAGATGTTGATTCAGTGGAAGATATTCACAAATTATAAATGAGATAAACATATAAAACCAAGAAAAACAACTCCTTTTTCCGAAACAAGGAAGAAATTAAGGAACAACTAATACTTAAAGAAAAAACAAAAAAGTTGAAAGATTATGCATCATAAAATGCGCTAGGAATATGTTATAATAGCAGCGAGGCAGTGATCTCAGAATAGATGGGATCAAACATACGGTGCCCTGCAGTCGGGTCCTCTGGAATGACAAAATTCAATTTAGTACCCAAACTAGTTAGTTATTATCTCTAGGACTTTGGTAAATCTGCTTATCTATTTTAAGCTTTTGGTTCATTCTTTTGCTAAGACATCAAGGTTTGTCATTCTTTTCATAAAGACATCAAACAGTAAATGCTGATACAGTGAATTCTAAAAATGTCCTCAATCAGTCGAGTACTACCACTGAGTAAATGAGGATCTAGTCAATGCAAACATCTAGTGGACTCGGCGTTCTTGAGTTTGTCTATTCTTTCATGACTATTTAAAAAGATTTCATCAAAATTAGCACTTTCTGAAAAGAAGCTATCTTAGATTAAATAATGCAGACATAGTAAGGGGAGTAGAGAAGATAGCTAAGTAATAGCTGTACTAGCTAAGCAAATACAACTATTATACTTATATGTTAATTTAAATAGAAATAATAAAAGGCAAAAAAAACTTGTGAATATCATTCAAGAAAATATAATTAAAATAGGCTCTCAAATTCACGATCACGATCACGATCTTCCCGTTGATCATCTATTTGCTAGAGCGGGCACCAGTAATATCTCCATATGTCCTGTCTCATGCCAGTAGAGCCAGGGGCATCGGCTTGCTACAGGAACATAAAGAGCCTCAAACCATTATATTAGGTCATGGGAATGACCTAATGTAATTGGTACTGGAATTTGACATATCAAATACAACACGAGAAGCTTGCCGGGCTTGCCGAGCAGGAGGCAAACTCTTTTAAACACCTCCAAATAAAGCATTTATTAATGAATCGCGCTGCCGCTGCTGCGAGCCGGGCTGTGATGGGCTGGTCTGCTGGGTGGAGTTGTGACGAGGGAAGTCCACATGTGGAAAATGGCGGCGCCCGTGGAGTGAGGGGTGGTGGTCTGGCTTGTTGTGAGGCTCTGCTGGGGTGGCAGGCCAGGGCTAGAACCCGCCATGCCTCCCGACTGCCTCATGAACGGCTGTGCACAGGGAGAGTAAGGAACAGCTCTGCCCCATGTCTGAGAGGCTCTGGACCAGCATACCTGGGCCGGATTGAGGAAAAAGCTGCTGCAGGGTGGGTGTCGATGATCTGGGCTGTGATGGGCTGGTCTGCTGGGTGGAGTTGTGACGAGAGGGAAGTCCACATGTGGAAAATGTGCTCTCCCTGTGCACAGCCATTCATGAGGCAGTCAGGAGGCATGGCGGGTTCTAGCCCTGGCCCACCACCTCGGCAGAGCCTCACAACAAGCCAGACCACCACCCTCACTCCACGGGCGCTCTCAAATTATGTAGGCCTATATGTTAAAAATATTTCTGATGATGATTATTTTAATTACTTTTCTTAGCAATCAAATATTCTATGCAAAGGATAAGCAGTCTACTTGTAGTAGTAGTAGTAGTAGTAGTAGTAGTAGTAAGTAGTAGTAGTAGTAGTAGTAGTAGTAGCATAGCAGTAGTGGAATATTGCCTTTGCGACACCCTCAGCAGTGCTCATATACTACTTCCAACTCCATACTCAGTGCTCATTCCTGGTAGTACTCAAAGGACTATATGTACTGTGCAAGTTCAAATCCAGTTTAACCACATTAGGCATTACCCCTGTATTGCTTCTCCTTATGCAATATAGACTTTATACAATCACTTTAATATATTAAAATTGACCTTCATCAAAATATTTTTTCTTTTAAATATGTATCTCATAATTCAGGTTAGATTTTTAAATTTACAGTGTTTTAAATTCATTGTGAAAAAAATTCAGAGAAGTAGAAAAATACCAATAATTGGCATCTGTTCTGTTTTGTTTTGTTTTGTATATAATATGCTTGTTTAATTGACGTTTCATTTAAAATGAACTGAAGATGATTAAATTTCCTTTCCTCAAATACAGGAAGCTGTACAATTTTGTACAACAACATAAACTTTTTCAAATGTCTAATTGGATTTATATTTCAAAACAGGGCCTCTAGGTAAAAATAATTTATCAAGGTTTTACAAAGGGGCAGGTAGAATTTTCTTTGGAATTTGTAAGTAAGAATTTATCCTCTTAATCATTATAATGAAAAATTTGAAAATGTTCCTAGATAAAATTATCAGAGGCTTTTCCTCCAAAACATATTGAGTTCCTCACATTTATAAACTGTGGTTTAATTTAATTTTTTTAGTTTCATATTAGTTTTTTGATCTTCCATTTATCAAAACCAAACCATTAAGTACAAGGTATTGGTATGGATAAATTAAACAGAAAGAACTTTATCGATATATCAGTAAATGTCATCATTAATCTTCTAACCCTGTGTAAAATGTTTCTTTGGTTTATAACTTAGATATTCTTAGAAAAAATAAATTATTTTCCGATATTTTCAGGAATGAGCTTATAAGGCTAGAACATATTTATGTTTAGGAATCCAGAATTCAATCCCTGCCACTATGTTGTCATACAAGCACCTCCCACAGGGACATCTGAGCACTGAGCAGGTATAGACCGTGAGCATCTACGGGTGTGTTCCCCAAACAAGAGATTAGCAAAACTAAAATGTTATTTGAAAGAAATAACTTAAGGCATTGCTGAATGGGTCACATACATTATGACTATAGGATATTAATCTAAGTCTTTCATGTATATGAATGCTCCTTAGTCATTCATTTATTTGCTGCTGTGTTGAATTTCACTGTGTCTATAATAACAATATTAGGGAAATAACCTTCAAGGCATCAAATGAAATCTCTGGTGATGTTGCATTCACTCTGACATTTATACTGACTTCATTTATGATAGACTGAAGGTGATGAACAGGTCCAAGGAAGAGGTCACCTTGTGTCAAGATGGTATACAATCTGTCAAATGCGATGACTATGAGTTCGCTAATGAGGAATTAACTAGACAGAATGTTGCTATTTGACTGTTTTCAACAGCTCCAAACCTGTTAAACAATGCTAATCAGGTGTTTATTAAGTGAAACAATTATGCCAAACTTGCTGCAAAGCTCACCATATGTCAGAAAGGTTGTAACATATTATTCATCCATTTTAGGGCTAGATTAAGAGAAGTTACTCGTTGTTTTCTTCTTTCCTTAGCCTTTGACTATAACCTGGAATCAAGGTTATACACATAATTTAATTTTTCCTTAAAGGGAAACAATCCACGACTATTTTAGGTAAGATGATACCTCTTTTTATTTACTTTTACATTGAAACCAACAATTTTAAGAGAGAATTTGGTTAAATTTTAATTTAAGCCATATTGGTCAAACCAAGAATGGTTTAGGCACAGGATTTTAAAGGCATAAGTATTTATTTTACATGAATTACATGTTCTGAGCTAAAAGCAGGAATATAATCTTCAAAGTTCTTCAATTTACAAAATAAGAAAAATATAGGTGCTTGAAAATAATTCTGAAGTTTGACATTTTTCACTAAAAATGTTTAAACCCTTTTCATATTATCAGCAATATTTATAGCTATATTAATAGCTAATATTCTCTATCATGCAGATAATCCATCATATTTACCTACTTCATTTAAACATACACATTATAAGATATATACATTCACTTCATAAGTCTTTAAGTAAAAAGACCTAAGTTTACGTTATCAAAAAATAAATTAATATGCCATATGATCGTAATCAATTTATATTTTACTATTAGCTACAAAAAATATATTCAAGACATACAATTTCGGGAAACTCAAGTTGCTTCAGCAGTAAAAATTAATTTTACACACATAATTACTCTAAAGAGCTCATTTTAGTGGCCAACATAAATATTTTAAGATAACTGTGTCAATAATATTTTTTCCCACAAATGTCCTTATCATAGAGATCCTTTTTTGGCCATCGTTCTAGTCATAGTTGTGTATTTCCATTTCATTGGATTTAAGCTGCTAAAAGCAGAAACCACATATTTAATCTCTCAAAAAGCAGGTGCATTTCCATGAAATATATCTGAAATGATAATGTACAAGAAAACAGTAATAATATTTTATAGACTTTCTACATATATTATATTCAATATTTATTTAGCAGACGAAGCTTCATTGTTTTCTTTGGATGCAAAATATTCCCTGATGAAATTCAGACCTTCTTGGAAATTCACGAATACTAGTTTTCAAAACTGGAATTTGATACCCTAATGTGTTCCCATAGCACTGCTTCCATTAACAGAGCACTTTCAATATCTCAATAATAGAAGTTTATATGCTTGAAATTATATGTCAATAGATATCTAATTATATGTCTATAGATATAATTATTATAATTATGTATCTATTGTCTCATATAGATTCACATATAGAAAAATAAGTAGAAAGGTAAATAAAATGTGTTTATAAAACAAAATAAAGTAACAAGATCTGGAAAATAGTATATGTTCAATACGAATATTGTTTAGGATTTCTTGGTGGTATGAATAATTGAACACACACCTCACATATGCTTGACATCTGCTTTACGACTAAACCATATCCCCAAAAAACATTAATATAAATATAATTTCAATTTATATTGGTCTTAAAAGGAATCTTCATTGGTGATCTGATAGTTTTTTTTAGAAATATATCATGGACAACATTATATTTTATTTCATCTTTAGGTATCCTTTTGTTTTTGGATAGAGAGAGTTATCCCACTCATGTTCCTATTATATCCTCTGATATGGACGCTGGAACAAGCCACAGCTAACCAAAGACAGAAAAACAATTTAGGTCATTTAAATTACAAAATGAATATTTTTGTATCTGTGTGGACTTTTTTTTTTTTTTTTTTTTTTTTTTTTTTTTTTTTTTTGCTTTTTGAGTCACACCCGGCAATGCTCAGGGGTTACTCCTGGCTCTGCACTCAGGAATTACTCCTGGCGGTGCTCGGGGGACCATATGGGATCGGGGATCGAACCCGGGCCGGCATGGGCCCGGCCAGCGTGCAAGGCAAACGCCCTACCCGCTGGGCTATCGCTCCGGCCCTCTGTGTGGACTTTTAGGATAAAAATAAACTCAAACTTTATTATTTTTCCATTTTATAAAATTAATTAAATGAATGCCCATGTATATTTGAATATTTCAAATACATAGCAATCATTCTTTATGAAAGAACTTGAATGTTAATTACTAATATTTAAAAATATATCAACTTAATTATATTCAAACTACTTTGGATCTGTAATGTCATTTTTATTATACCACTGTGAGATATACAATTACAAAACTTTTCATGATTAGTTTTCAGTCACACAGTGTTCGAGCACCCATCCCTCCATTAGTGCACATTTCCCACCACCAATGTCCCAGATCCCTACCCTGTCCCCCAGCCAGCCAACATGTCAGGCACTTTCCCTTCTCCCCCTCTCTATTCTCTCTCTCTCTCTCTCTCTCTCTCCCTCTTCCTTATCTTACACATTGTGGCTTGGAATACAACATTTAGAAGTTATCATATATATCTTTTTGCCTATACTCAATGCTCAGTTCTAGGTTGGTATTATCATTTCCAACAATTATTAGCACACTGGTCCCTTCTCTGTTTTACCTAAACTCTGACTCACACAGGCTTGTGGTAGATTCCACCCACTGAGAAGTCCTCCTGATCCATGTTTTGCCTGGCATTGGATATTGGTATCATTCTAGTTTTCTAATCTCCAGCAAATGAATGCAATCATTCTATATCTTTCCTTTTCCCTCTGGTTAATTTCATTCATTGTGATCCTCTCTATGTCCATCCATTTATATGCAAATTTCATCACTTTGTGTTTCCTGACAGCTGCATAGTATTTCATTGTGCAGGTGTACCAACGTTTCTTTATCCAGGTGTCTGTTCTTGGGCTCTCTGGTTGTTTCTAGATTCTGTCTATGTATTAGAGCTGTTATGAACATAGAAGCTCCAATGGCATTCTGCTGTGTGTATATTCCCCTGAGTGGTATTGCTAGGTGGGAGCTTACTTTCTTGTTTTTTGGAGGAATGACCATACTGTTTTCCAGAAAGGCTCCAGTTCCACATTCCAACAAAAATTGGATCAAAGTCCCATTTCCCTCTGCATCCACAAAGCGCTGCTTATTCTTGCTCGTTTGGATATGTGCCAGTCTGTGTGGTGTCAGATGTTATCTCAATGTTGTTTTGATTTGCATCTCCCTGATGATTAGTGACGATGAGCATATTTTCATTTGCCTTTTGGCTATTTGAATTTCTTCTTTTGGAACATGCAGATAGTAATAGAGGAAGCTGATGCCAGAGCCATAGCACAGAGGGTCGGACGTTTGCCTTGCATGCGACTGACCTGGGTTCAATTCCCAGAAACTCATATGGTTCCCAAGCACCGTCAGGAGTAATTCCTCGGTGAAAAGCCAGGAGTAACTCCTGTGCATCGCTGGGTGTGACTCTAAAAGAAAAAAACAAACCAAAAAAAGAAGCCAAGCTACCACTATTTGCAGATGACATGATACTATAGTTAGGATCCTAAATGCTCTACCAAAAAGTCGCTAGAAACAATAGATATGCATAGTAGAATGGGTAGCAGGTTACCAAAGTCTAGGCTTTCCTATTTGCAAATAAGGAAAGAGAAGAAAGTGATATTAAAAATAAATCCCATTGACAATCATGTGTCAGAAAATCAAATACCTTGGAATTAGCTTAACAAAGGAAATCAAAGACCTGTACAAAGAAAATTGTAAAGTGCTCTGTCAAGAAATAAGAAAAGGACACGAGAAAATGGAAACACAGTCCCTGCTCATGGATTGGGAGAATTAGCATTGTCAAAATGGCAGTACTCCCTAAAGCATTATACCAATTCAATGCAGTCCTATGAGGAACCCCCTGAAATATTTCAAAGGAATTGATCAAACCCTCTTGAATTCATATGGAAAAATAAGCACACACAAATAACCGAAGCGATCCTTAGGAAAAAAAGATCATTGGAGGCATCACCTTCCCCAACTTCAAACTGCACTACACAGTGGTAGTATTTAAAACAGCATGGTATTGGATTAAAAACACACCTGTGGACCTATGGAATGAAGTTGAATATTCAACTCATATTCAACTATATGATCATTTAATCTTTGAAAAGGAGCAAGAAAAATGAAGTGAAGCAAGGAAAGCCTCTTCAACAAGTGATTCTGGGAAAACTGGGCAGCTACGTGTAAAATAGGAACTTAGATCTCTAACGCCATGCAAAAAGTCAGATCAAAATGGATTAAAGATCTCCATATCAGACCTGAATCTATAAAGCACATGGAAGAAACCATAGGAAAAATCCTCTAGGACATAGAACTCAAAGGTCTCTTCAAAGAGGAAACACCACTAATAAAGCAATTGCAAGCAAATATATTACCTATGGATTTACATGAAACGAAAAAGCTTTACCTCAAAAGAAATGGTGACCAAGATGGAAAGACAGCACAAAGTAGAAAGATTATTCACCCAATGTCCATCGGATAAGGAGTTAATATGCATGATATATCAGGCACTGTCAAAACTTTACAAGAAAAAACAGCCAACCCCATCAAAAATGGGGAGAAAAAATGAACAGAAACTTCCAAAAATATAGTGTCATTTCTACTGTTAAGGAAAATCTAAATTTTAATTGCTCTTCATGAGAGTTTACTTTGTACCTAATTACACTGACTTATCTACATGATTTTTGTCTGAAGATGTTCATTCATTGTGTATGTGCTTTATATGTGTTTAGTATATGTGTTTAGATTTATTGAGCATCATTGAAATATATTTTCTAGCAAAAGTTATATTTATTTTCTTTCAAATATCTTTATATGCCTAAAATGATAGCAATTGTTTGATATCAGAGTTACAATTTTTGCTCTACTACAATGTTGGTATTGTTTTATGAAGTTAGTTAACCTCTTTTAAATGCATATATTCTATAAAGTTCCTTCTATCTTAAGAAAAAAATTTCAAGAATCAAATTTTATTCTATGAGCAAGAGTTCTAATATTAAAAATACATTATTATATGCTGATCCCTTGCTTTAAAATTCTTATTTATCAGCATTAGTCTCAGAAAATTAGCATTTCCTTAATTCAACACCTGTTGAGGTACTGGATTCACAATTTAGAAATTGTTCTATATTAAAACTAAATTATTATCATACTGCCAAAGAACAAAGACTGAAATTGTCATTCTGGCCATAGAAATCATCAGCCTGGGTTTCTTCAGCTGTGGCAGAATACTTGGGACACTGAGAAAGAAAAATACATATATATCATAGATTTTTTTGTGCTCTTTTAGTTTAATTTATATACTTTTGCGAACAAGATTTAACAGAGCTTTTGGGGTCAAATACATCTATAGAGTTCACTACTCCCTTTCATCCTTTTCACAGGTTCAAATGCAAGGTGAAGAAAAGTGCACTCTTTGAAAACACCATGTAATACATAGATTTTTTTGAGAATAATGTTTGTACTTCATCCCCTCTTATTAATTTATATATGCTACACAGAATCAATGGTAAACATAAATAAATATATTCAGAACATCTGAATAAATATGGGGATATAAAAGAAATTTGAAAATCAAGTGAACAGTCAATAGAAATAATAAGTGGTTTCATTTTTTTTTAGAGTTTATTCCCAACTTGTTAGTTTATTTTCTTTTTCTTTTCTTTTTTGAAGTTTTACAGATTTTATTAAGGAGGTTTTAGAAAAAGGGAAGGAGGAGGGAAAGTAAGAGAGAGAGTACACATCTCAAGAGGTGAGATCGCGGGCAACACACGTGCTCGGGCACCACATGGACTCGACCACATGGGATCAGGCAGCATGTGTGCCTTGTTAGGTTATTTTCATACACATACATTAACTAAAAAAATAAAATAAGGGTCAGAAATATTGCTCAAATTTGTTCAGTAGATTTCTGGCATATGTGAGTCTCCTAGTTTGATCCAAGATTTTCATGGGTTTGCCACACACCACCAACCTAATACTAAAGCATCTGGTAATCTCTCAGATATGCGCTGGGGAGAGTACCACTGTGAGTGTCCTGCAACTGCCAGTAGGTATGTGTATGTACATATTTGTTTGTGTGTATAGAGTGTGTATGTGTGTGCAGGTGACCAGAGTTGAAATACATTCTATGCTAGAATTTTCACATTTGAAAAGTTGAAAAACTTAAACTGTTATGACCACATTGTTAAAGTACACTAAAATCTTGTTATTCAGTTCTAGTAAAGGGTGACAAAACTGCTATTACTGATTATAATATTTGATAATTTTAAAATAAATGAACCTTAAGATGTGCTGGGTACATTACCATTGTGGGATTATTATGTAATGCAAATACACAATATGTAATGCAAATACACATATGTGTGTATACACACACATATATACATATGTGTGTGTTTGTGTTTGGATGGATATACATACACATATATATGTATATGTATATATCCACATGATTAGGAAGTTAATAAGTGCTATTATTTGAGGCACCAATTCAAAACCTTACATTTCCTACTACAAATGTGCTTGCATAGTTTCTACTTAAAAGTTTCTGAAAAACCTCCTAGTAACATAGGCATCAATGCGAATAATAACTGTTTAAAAATTGGATAAAAGCCAAATCCATCAAATATTTTCTCCAATAAAGTCTTCCCATAGTCCCTCCCAGATGACAGTGCTCTGAACATCTTTAACTTTTCTATCAGAAGCATTTAACATTACTATGCTTCTGTGCAGCTTGAACATCATGACCACTGTTAGAACCAGACAAACAAATTTATGATGATGTTCCTGGGAATATGGAACTAATGCAAAGGGATTTCTCTGTAGTTCTTCATTAACATTTTATTCATTATGACTAGGGAGTTTTAAGAGTTTCCTTTTAGGCAAATTAGGTCACTGGATAAAAAAACACAGCATGGAAACACTGTGTCTTACCACATAGAACAAAAGAACTGGTTAATAAATTATGATAATGAGATTATAATTTGTTACTGTGGAGAATCATTTAAATATTTTGAATTATGAAATGAAAAAATATTTTCATATATTTATATCCTAACTCCCTCATAACTATTACTATTTTTCCTCTTAAAATCCTATGAACAATTTAAGATTAAAAATTTATAGTATATTAGAGTATTTTTATCTAAAAAATTCCCAAAAGAAATGGGTAGTGATACAAGCAGATTTAAATAGTTTTTAAAAGTCTTTAGTTTTTCTTTCTCTCAGATACCACAAGACTTTCTCTGATTACATAAATTCAGAGAACTTTCCAATATTAGAGTTATTAGGGAAAATTTTTATTTAATCATTTAAACACTGCACAATTTCAAGAATAAAAATTCTAAAGTCTAAAACTACAAATTATTTATTCTTTCTAAGTAAAATAAAACACAAAACTTATCTGCATGCTTTCATTTATTCACACATAGTTTTTTTGCAGCAGTTTTGAAAGCACCTTGAAATATTGAACTGTGAAATGTTAACCAAAATGATCGACCATTTTTCATATTTTTTTCATGATGTTTAAATTTGTTTTAACATTTAATAATTAAACTAAGGGGTCAAGGATATAATGGAAGATTAGAAGTTGTAATTTACAAGAAGCACTGTATTTAGCTTCCCCAAAATAAAGTTTAAGGAAACTGTCATATATTCATGAAATATATGCCAGCAGAAAAAGTAGAAAAGTGGTAATATCAGGATAGAATTAAGGAATGAACCGAGCAAAGGTAGAATCTCTTCTGACATAAAAATTTATCATAGTTTTATTGAGAGGCATTAGAAGCCAATGTCTATACCTCTTTCCATCAGTTACTATATATTGTGGAACTCTCAGGCAGAGTCATTCTTGTTCAGCTGTAGGCCAATGTTGAGGTGACTTTGGCAAGGCAGCCGATAATACCAGTACTGACTGCAATGCTAGTTTGCTGTCCCGTAGATCATATGAATACGAATCCAGCAATGCCTCTCCGACTACCACTGGATTATTAAAACATTTGACAAAATTTTTCTGCAACGTTTTTAAATTCAAAAATATTTTGTATTCATTATGTTTAAAATCTATGGATCAATTGTACACCACAATTTATAGTTGTTGAATATGATGAAAGTCAAAATACGTTCTTACAGTTTAGATAGCATTAACTTTGAAACAACCCCCTGTCATAAATATTTATGTCTACAATGCTTGGCACACTGATATCTTTCATTGATTTTTAGCGATTAGAATTGTAACAGTTTGAGTTCAAATAAATTGCTCAAGATCTTAGAGGTAATAATTGCAAGTAAAATTTATATTCAATTATTTGAACATTGCACTGTTTTAATAAGAAATAATATTTCTAAGTTACTAAGTGTCATAGGCATGCTAAAATCATGTGTTTCAGTAAATGAAATATTCTACTTTTGAATATATGTTTTGTTTATAACATATCAAGGATTGTATGACATAAATTGAAAGCTACACTAAGAAAAGTGTTCTGGGGCCGGAGCGATAGCCCAGCTGATAGGGCATCTGCCTTGCACGCGACCAGCCTTTGCAGGCCCGGGTTTGATCCCCGGCATCCCATATAGTCCCCGAGCACCACCAGGAGTAATTCCTGAGTGCAAAGCCAGGAGTAACCCCTGAGTATCTCTGAGTGTGACCCAAAAAGCAAAAAAAAAAAAAAGTGTTTTGTAGCAAATTCACAGAGGGGATGGTTATATTCATTTTATAAAGAATCAAAAGAGCTTTATCGGTGAAGTGATGCTGGCCTTATTTGGCCAGTTTTATTTGAGGAAAAAGTGAATAAATGCTTTTGTAATGTCTCTTATTGTGCCTGAAAAAAGGGATAATCTTTAATATATCACTTTAAATCAATAAATCACAAATTGCAGAGAAATATACAAACAACCAAAATTCAGGATGGTGAATGCCATGGAGTATCTAAGGTGATAATAAGAATTAAACAAGAGATTGACATAAGAAAGGAAGGATGATGGGATATTAGTATGACTTTTTTTTCTGTGTGAGTATCACACAAAGAATTTTCATTTTAAAGAATTTCATTTTAGGAAACAGAGAGAGGCCTATCAGTGATCGCATATCACATTGCTCTATAAAGTCTAGCTAGTGATCTGAAGATTATGTTGAGTAACATTGAGATTAGAGTTAAGATGTTCAATGAAAATATTCTTCCATAATGGTATAAATTCCCTGAAGTAGGAAAATGGGAGCTGAGATATAAGTGAGTAGATATTGTTGATAGATATTGGAAAGAAATTGACAAAATTTAAATCAAAGAGATATTTTCATAGATGTGACAGCAGTGTTGATTGGTAATTCAACTTTTAGGAATATGGAAACTACTTATCCAAACAAAAATTTTGAGGTTGATACGCTAATATGAAGGGTGAATCACAGGTTGGGAAGTTAAGCATGATGAGGTTGTCCACTCTGAAGAAAAAATCATAGTATGCAAGAACTAAGAGATGAAAATATTATATATTTGAAAGTCAGGAATATTAAGTATCTATATTTCTTCCACAAGAAATACTTGTGGAAGTAGATACATTCTGTAAATAAATAAAAGACAACAAAAAACTTAGGTTAACTGGTAAGCAAATATAAATTACTTTTAAAAATACAAATAAATTAATATTATCTGAATACCTGATTTCTAGAAAGGAGATTAAAGCATTTATTCCAGTATTATATACCTCTCAAATCTGAGCATCATTCACAGTTCTGTCCAATTTTATCCAAATAGGACATTAAATTCTTAAAAGTGTTTTAAAGAACTAAAAGCAATGATTTATAATGAAACCATGATTTAAAACTGGCTTGGCGTCATAGGTCCATGCTCGCTCAATTTTATAACAATGTAATAAAGCGCCAATTTTTACACTTTTCTTGAGGAAATTTAATGGTGCATACATTTATTTTTATAAAATAAGAGATAAATCTATTTATGTGTGCATATACATATCTGAATATATTTGCATATCCGCATACATCTATACACATTGTTCCTCCAGTGAATGCTTTTGTAGCTGAAAGATAAATGCTGTTACTTTATATAAATAAGGTCCCTAAAATAACCTATCAAATCATGCCAAATAAAACATAAAATCAAATAATAGTAAGGTGCAACAAAGCTTACTTCATTTCATATCCTATTGTTAATACAGCATATTTATAAATTGGTACTAAAATAAAAGAATTTGACTTGTCCGAATAATAAAGTTGGCTAACAAACTGGAAGACTGAGAGATGGTGCTTAGAATATATTAGACAAAAGACTGAAATTTTGCTTATGTATAAATTGAAACAAAATTAAGTGCTGGGTTTTTAGCCCCTTGAATTTTTCTTTCAACTAACTCTTTATAGGTATCAAAACTTTCTACTAAATTGATTTCAACTTAAGTGTTCTTTCAAAATTAAAATTTTACATTTCTGTAATCATAGTACCATTGACAATCAAGAAGGAATCCTAGATGCTTCTTTTTTATTTCCTGAACATCTTTATGTTCATCTTATTTGCGATTCACGATCTTTATTTGCAATTCACTATCTTTACTCAGATTAGATTTGTATCCTTTCCTCTTGGAATGTTATTAGCTCTTCTCAGTCATAATTTCATTAGCTCTTCTCATAGGTCATAGAATGCCAAATCCTCTTCAGCACATTCAACTTCCAAAAGCCAATTCCCTTGGAAGTCCCCATATCTACTGTAGTTGGGTTTATTTTTTTTTTTCACTATCATTATCACTATCTTCCCGTTCATCATCTATTGACTCGAGCAGGCACCAGTGATATCTCCTATGTCCTGTCTCATGCTAGTAGAGCCCAAGGGCATCTGCTTGCTCCAGGAACATAAAGAGCCTCAAACCATTACATTAGGTCATGGGAAAGCAGCAAGCTGCCACGCAATCCAGGCTGTGATAGGCTCGTCTGCTGAGTGGAGTTCTGGCGAGAAGGAAGTCCGGATGTGGAAAATGGCGGCCCTCATGGAGTGGGTGGGTCTTCTGGATTGTTGCAAGGCTTCTTCTGGGGTAGCGGGCCAGGGCTAGAACCCACCATCCCTCCCGGGAGCCTTGTGAGCGGCTGGGCACAGGGAGAGCTGGTAGCAGTTCTGCTCATGTCTGTGAATATCTGGATCAGCATACCTGGGCCGGATTGAAAAAAAAAAATAACTACTGCAGGGTGGGTGTAGATGTATTTATTTATTTTTATTTCATTTTTTAACAATTACCAAAATGTTCATATTTGGTTTTAAACCATACAATGTTACAGTACCCATCCCTCCACCAGTGCCCATTTCCCACCACCAATGTCCCCGATTGCTTCCCCCTCCCTAGCCTGACTCCATGGCAGTTTCTCCATCTTTTTTTTCTCTTTCATTTTTTTCTCTCTCTCCTTCTTTCTTCCTTCTCTTACATATTGTGGATTGTAATACATATACTTAGAGGTTATCATGTGCATCTTTTTGCCTGTATTCAATGTTAAGTTCTATGTGGTAATAGACTTTTGACAATATTGGCACACTGTTCCCTTCTCTGTCTTTCTGTCTTACCTAATCTCTGCGCCCACACGTTTGTGGTAATATTCACTTTTGACAAGACCTCCTGATCAACATTTCGCCTGACCTTGGATATTGGTATCATAATATGCACATATATATATATATATATATATATATATGTTTATGTCATGCAAATAAATGCAGTCATTCTATATATGTCTCTCTCCTTCTGGCTAATTTCACTTAACATGATCCTCTCCATATCCATCCATTTATAGGCAAAATTTCATAACTTTATTTTAAATATTTAGTCATTTAACACTTCTGGACACAATTTTTTGCAAATGTAATTTTTCATCAAAGACTGTTAGTTCATTAACCATATTTAGGGGAACGATCACAAATTAAGAAGCATAGTGTTTGAGATCTTCCAAATGATATTTGGAAATTGTTCTTTATTTAAATGATATTTATGACAAAATTACATCAGAGTTTGTATATAGTAAACTTTCATTGTGAGCTTATTGACAAGCTGCAATCCTGATATTGCTGCCTCTGTCTGTAATAATTCACAGTGAACAAAACGCAATCCTATGCTTTTAAATTTGGAGAAAATAGATGCAGATTTCCACCAATATCCAAATTTAAATTAATATTATTTGGTAACATATGTTGTCATGTCGAATTTCAGAAGGCAGAACGCTGGGAATGACATATCCATCCTGCGGAATTTGGTATGTGATCAGGTGAACGTGACTAGCAAAGAGATCTGAGTAGAAGTCATGTATAATCTTCTCCATTGCTATCTGGAATATGTGATAGATCCATCAGGATGTCAGAGGGCAGTCATCTTGGTCTTATAGTTGGTGAAGGACAGGCAGGCATTGTGAATGCTTTTCGTGGCATCTGCTGCAAGTTCCAGTATTTATGCTCTTCTCTCTTTGAGGTCTTCCTTTATCGATTCTCTGCACTGCTTTGCAAGTTTGGACATTAGCATTTGGTTGCCTGAGGCTCATGCCAAGCCACGTAGGCAAATGAGCTCGAGAGTTTTTTTTAATTTATTTTTTTATTATCCCACCGTGAGACATACAATTACAAAGGTATTCATAATTGGTTCTTGGTTATACAGTATTTCAGCACCCATCCCTCCACCAGTGCCCCATTTCCACAACCAATGTACCCCACTCCCTCCCACCTACCCCAGGCTGCCTCAATAGCAGGTATCCCAGTTTTCCTCTCTCTCTCTCTCTCTCTCTCTCTCTCTCTCTCTCTCTCTGTCTTTGCATCTCTCTCCATCTTCTTTTACACATTGTGGCTAGCCCTGCAGATATTTAGAGTTTATCACTTAAGTCTCTTTGTATATATTCAATGGTGAGTTTTAATCTGCCATTACCATTTCCCACACTTAGTAAAACACTGGTATCTATTTATATCCTATTAATGAGTCCAGCCCTTTTGGGAAAACAATATGGGCATTCCTCCAAAAACTACATATTGAGCTCCCATTTGATCCAGCAATAGCACTCCTGGGAATATACCCGAGAAACCAAAAAACATAGCAGAAACACTATCTGTACTTCTTTGTTCATCTCTGCGCTATTCACAATAGCTAGAATCTGGAAACAACCTAAATGTCCGAGAACAGAAGACTGGCTAAAGAAACTGTGGTTCATCTACACTATGAAATACTATGCGGCTGTCAGAAAAGATGAAATTATGAAATTTACCTACAAATGGATGGACATGGAGACTACCAAGCTGAGTGAAATTAGTCAGAAGGAAAAGGACAGATATAGACTGACTGCATTCGAGAGTTTTTGAAGACAGGCGTCCTTTTGTGTATCTCTCAGCATTCTTCGCACAATCATGGAGGTGTTGAACCAGTTGGTTTTATTCTTCATCAATGTCATCAATGTGTATCTCGCAATGTTGCTGCAATAGTGCCAAAGAGTTGCCAGTTGGTGGTCATTCTGTGAGTTCTCTTCTTAAACTTTGCAGCCTTTTCTCCCCATTGTGTGAAGCAGAATTTTGCACAAAGGAGATGGTGGTCCAATCCTGTTTGGAATTTGGGGACGACAGCAAAATTGGTCAGGCAAAACCTTCGGTTGAAGATGATATGGTCAATTTCTTTGTGTAACTGTCCACAGGGAGATTCCCAAGTCCAATGTTTCCATTCAGTCTTCTGGAACTGTGAGTTCCCATGAATGGTCTGGTGGGCATGATGAACTCAGGTAGTCTCTCACCCTGTTCGTTCCATTCTAGGTCAGGGCTCCCAATGTGGAGTGCTTCGGCTGATCTTCTCAGTCCTATCTTGGCATTAAACTCACTGACTATGATCTTGTAGAAGGTGTGATCTTTTTTGTAGAACTCCTCCAGTTCCATGTAGAATTTCTCAATTTCTTCTTTATATGTGGAAGTAGGTGCGTAGACAATTAAGATAGAGATTGCTGGCAGTGGGCCTAATCTCTTGAAGTGTAATCCTCCTATCCGGTTTGTTAGGCATTCAAATGAATCAATGATCATGACCATGTTCATGTCGATAAGTACACTGCGCCACCGAGGCCTCTTTCATCGCATGTTCCAAGGAAGAGTTTTCCAGTATCAGAAACGGCATGATGCAGTTGTCGGGTACCGCCCAAAAAAGCAAAAAGAAGAAAATAAAACAGAGTTATCTTGAACACATTTTCAAAGAGATATACAAAGCAAATATATATACTTCCATGTATATATTGGAAATATTATTAAATATTAGCAAAATATTAGCAAAGCGGCAAAAATGCTGGCTGACTTCAACTGAGAGTGTGAAAAGATAGGTCTATCTTATTCTCAACAAAACAATGTTCATGGAAAATGAACTAGTTCCAGAGGCCCCATTTACTCTCAAAGGAACGAGCATCTCTGAATGCAGCAGTTATATGTACCTAAGTGGAGAATTCCACATGATGAATGACCTAAAACCTGAGCTGCACAGAAGAGAGTGGCATGGAATGCCTTCCAGAGCATCAAAGAAATAGCTAAATGGACAAAGAACCTCCAGTTCTGGGCATAAAACTTCAACTTTACCATTCTCCCTGCATTAACATACGCCTCAGAGACCTGGGCCCTACGAAAGCAGGATGAGAATAATATTCGGGTCTCCCAAAGAGGAATCGAAAGAGCTATGTGAGGAATATCACGCCTCACTCAAGTGAGAGAAAGAATCTGGAGTTCCGCCCTCCGTCGATGATCCAGAGTCAGGGACACTGTCTCGTTTTCCAAGGCATCGAAAATCAGATGGGCTGCACATGTAATGCGATTTGGAACTTAGATAGTCCACTGGACTAGAGCCGTTACTGACTGGATCCCATGGGACGTCAAAAGATCACATGGCCGCCCACCTACAAATGGTCACACTTGTTCGTCAAGACCCTGAACGAACAGTTTGAGGCTCTTCATATTCCTGAAGCAAGTAGATGCCATTGGGCTACACTGGCGCCTGATAGGGTCAAATGGAAATGTTACTGGCACCCGCTCTAGCAAATCGATGTATAACGGGATGTCAAGTGATTAAGTGAACATATGTTGAGTATCTGGAGCTTGTTCTTTAGAATACCCCTTAAAATGAATAGTAATTTTGTTGTCAGGCTACTCATGTTAAAAAAGCAATATACAAAGTCATAACAAATGGAAATATATTATATTACCCAGTTGCAGAAAACATGTACATTAGTAAAATTTTCATAAAACTTAGATAGTGTGATTCAGCATTTGGAAAAGTAGAAGATAAAAATACCTAAATTTTTATACTTATATTCTTGTATGGCAAGAGAGATCCAGACAGACAGAGACCAAGAGAAAACAGCAACAGAGAAATAGAACTGAGGTAAATCTACGTATATGATATAGACATATATACTAACATAAAAATGCATGTATATATAAATACTCACACATATAAACACATTTGTTCACATACATTTATTTGTGTGTAAACCCATGCTTGGACTAATATTATGGAGTCATTTCATAATTACAGCATAGAATGTGTTAAAAAATAGGAGAGATGGAAAAGTTTGACAAGAGTTTAGGGAGAGCTGTGAAAATTATGTAATATTTCAGCGATTTCTTCCTTTTCTAACATCTACCCTGATTTTCCTATGACCCTAACTGTTTCAAATAGTTTGAATAATAGCCACATGCATTGTAGATCCTTGCAAAGTCATGCTCACATTCACAAAAGTAGATAGCAAACCCATACTTCCCATCAATTATACTCTTCCTGTCTCTTAAATAAATTGACCTCACTTTCAGATGAACTGACTTTTGTGGAAAAAAAAGTGCCTTGCTCTCAGTTGTTCTTGACAAGTAGAGCAAATAAAATTTAGAATATTAGTAAGATAACAAAAGCTAACACAGCTTTCTGTAATCTCAATTTTCTACTCTCATGTAAATGTACTTTTCATCTTAATTGTCTGGATTGACACATTCAAAGACAAAAAGCCTCACAGTCTGGTCTCCTATCAGCATTATTAGAAAATGGACTTTATTTTCCTGCACAAAGAAGATTTCTTTTAAGGAAAGGGTTGAACAAAAAGTTTTAAATCCAGTAAGATAAAGTCATATCCCAAGAAAGATAGTTACATAGTCTTATGATAAACACAGGAATAAGTATAGAAAATAAGAATACAGAAACATTACTGAGGACCTAAATATCAAAGAATAAAAATGTGCTATTTAAACATACTGCCCTTTATCCTGTTTCACAGATTTTGTGGCTATTTTTACAAATTTGAATATGCTATTCAAAAGAATAAATGCTATGTATAAGCAAATTGTAGCTGAAATTATTATAGCTGAAATGATATAAAGCATATCATTTAAACTTCTCATTTATAGTGGATATAAGGGTAAAATAAAAACAATGTAAAATATTTTATATCAAGCTCATATAATATTAGGAAGAAAAAAATTTTACATTCTTTTCTTGAATTTTTATTCTTTGAAACATTAAACATTTTTTTTCAGTTGAAACATTGAAAGCTCATCATATTGAGAATTAGGAATATTGGTATTAATTATGTGGCTTTACGATGATTAAATAATTTTCCTCTTATGTTTTGTTTTTGTTTAAATTTTAACAAACGTAAATTGAGTTTGTTCTTCATCAGGTAAATAAAGGAAATTATTTTCTTTATTATATTGAATTATGTTGAAACACTGTATTATCCAATACATGATACTGTATATTGGGTATATCAATGATATTGATATTGGGTATTTTCTTTTCATTGACTTCTTCCTTCTCCCTTTCTTCTACTTTCACATTTTTCCGTTCATTAACTGGTTCCCTTTAATCCATATTGGTTTAACTCTAAGAAAGACTTGTACATTTGATCCACAAAATATTTACCCACATTGTTAAAGGTTCTCTTTTTTTCATAAGAAAAGATAGAGAGGCTCATGTCTTATTGGACCTGAATTAATAACTCTAAAGAAATTAATGTCTGTAAAGATATAAATGATCTTTGAATACACGCTTTGATAAACACTTTGAAGATGTGCTATTCAGAATTCAAACAATTGTATCATGAGAACCATTGCCCGGTGTAGTCCTCGCAGCGATAGATCCTTCAGATTAAGTAACATCATCTTGATGGATCCAAGCATGGAGTCTTTTATTTATTTGTTTATTTGTCTGTTTACTTGCTTGTTTATAATTTCACTAACATGAATTAAATCATTATAAAATTATTCCTATTTAAGTTTCAGGTATACAGTGTTTCAATACCAACAATCCACAGAAGTCCCTTTCCTCTAGCAGTGCCCCCAATTTCCTTCCTGCCTGTCTTTATGGCAAGTTATCCACCCCGCCATAGTCACAGTGTTCCTTCCCTGACATGGCCTCCCCATGCCACTGCAGTGTCATGTTTCCTTTTAGAGACTGGTTTTCATGGTTCTTGCATCTATAGCTTTTGAACATTTGTTACTGCCCTACTTTGTTTCTTTACATGCTATATAGAAGACTGGTCATTCTGTGTTCTGTTCTCCCTCTAACTATCACTTAACATGATATTCTGCTGATACATCCATATAACTGAAAATTGTATGAGATCAATTTTTCTTATGGCTAAATAGTATTTCAATGTTTATATGTACAACCATTTCCTTATAGAGTCATTTGTTCTTGAGCTTCCAGATTATGGATATTTTAAATAGCACCGCAATGGACATGGGAATACAGTTGTCTTTTCTGTGTTTTGCTCTCAGGTACTGTGGTATATCCCAACGATTGGAATTGTTACCTGGAAAAGATGCTCAATTCCTAGTCTTTTTGAGGAAGATTCATATTGTTTTCACTGAAGGCTGTACCAGTACACAGTAGTGGTAAAAGATCTCGTTTTCCACATAAATACCAACACACCATGCATGTACACACCAACAGATCACCCACATCCACTCCAACACACCGATTCTTTTTTGATATGTGACTTTATCTTTGGGTGTGAAGTGATATTTTATAGTTGTTTGATCAATTTCCCTGATGATTACTGATGTAGACCATTTTTGCATGTATCTTTTGGCATTTAAATTTCTTCCGTGAGGAAGTTCTAGTCCTGTTCTCCCATTCTTTTTTTGAGTTTGGACTTTTTTTCTTATAAACTACTAGCAGTGCTTTATATATCTTAGATAAAAACCCTTTAGCTGATGAGTGGTGAGCAAATGACTTCTGCCGGTCTGTAGAGTGTTTTTGTAACTTGGTCATTGTTTCCCTTGAGGTGCAGAAGCATCTTAATTTAATGTACTTCTTGTTTATCTTTGCTTCCACTTGCTAAGCACTGAAGCTTCTGCCCATTACAAACCATGTACGGCAAGCAATGTTTCTTAGGTCCACAAACACACCTAGAGAGATACCCCTTTCCAAAAATAACTTGAGTGATGAGTTAATCATGCCCAGAGTTTGAACCAACTCCTTTATACAAATATCACTGTCACTGTCTTCCCGTTCATCATCGATTTGCTCGAGCGGGCACCAGTAACATCTCCATTTGTCCTGTTTCATGCTAGTAGAGCCCAAGGGAACCTGCTTGCTCCAGGAAAATAAAGAGTCTCAAACCATTCCATCATACAAGAGTATGCTACCCACACGGCAGAGCCTGGCAAGCTACCCTTGTCGTATTTGATATGCCAAATACCAGTAACAATTACAGACCTCATTCCCATACAAATATAGAATATACTTTATTTAATTATAGCCAGATAATTGAAAGTTAGAGGTTTTCCATGGCATATGTGAATGGCTTAATAAAATTTGAAAATTTATCAAGTAGAAAAATAACATAACTCCTATAAAGACAAGAAAAGTTAGACCACAGAGAAAAGATTGTTCATATAACATTTTAAAATATCACAAAAGACATATTAATGAGAATATATTCTTTCAAAGCTGGAAAAATTAAAAAGTAATAAGTTAAAAATTGAAAATAATACATATCACTATAACAATGGGAAAAGACTGACTGAACACAGCCACACTGGGAATGCAGTTAGTCAGAAAGACTGAGAAAAAAAAGATTAGGACAAGTGATACAGGGTTATAATAGCCAATCTAACTTTTGGCTGTTTGTAGGAGATCTATAGTTTCTTTTCTCATTTACTTAATATCCTGTTTTAATTAAGGATTCAGAAATTCCATGGAAAGCCTTTCATTTCCAACATACTGGCTTTAAAAGTTGATTTCAAGTCTTGAACAATAGAATAGACAACGTAAACCCTAATGTAAAATTTATCTTCAGTAGTAAACTGGATGGATTATAGTTGGAAGTACTATATAGGGTATATTGATTTGTTGACACTTGGCTAAAATAAATGGATATTAATGTCCATGAATCTAATGAATTATAAGAAATTCAATAAAAGTAATTATTTACAATATCAAAATAGTTATAGTGATGGAAAAATAATGAACATATGAACTCAATGATAAAACATTAAAAATGTGCAATGAATATTATATTTGTCTAAAATAGGAAAATATAAGCATAACTTATTTACATAAATGTCACTAAAATGTACTTAATTTTATTTTACAATATATTTATTATTGTTATTTACTAGTATGACTATATTATTATTGCTTTGTTTTGTTTGGGCCACACCCAGCTGTTCTCTCGGCTTACTCCTGGGTCAGAGCTTAGAAATCATTCTTAGTGGGCTCCTGTCTTTCTGTACTATGCAAGTTTACTTATTGTGCACTTGCAATGTTGTTAGTGCCCACAAGCCAAATGCTAAACTGCCTCCACCAATAATCCCAGGTCTTTTCCCACTTCAGCATCCTCAGACCACAGCTCAATTGTTTGACCATAGCTCAATTGTTTTCAGTATGGTTTTCACTGGGATTGTATAATATTTTATTTCAGTTCTGTATAATCCATATGTGAATGAGATCATCTGGTTAATCTATTTTCTTAAAACTCATTTAATTTAGGATGATGTTCTTCAGTTTCATTCACACTGTAGTAAATGGCAACACGTCTCCTTTCTCATAACCGAGTAGTATTCCACTGTACGTATATACCAACTTTTCTTTATTCACCTACTTTTGGCCACCTGATAGTTTCCAGATCTTCTCTATTGCAAATCATGCTGCACTTAACACAGTTGTGCGTATGTTTTTCTTTTGGATAAATGTTTTTGTGTTTTTGGGAAAGAAGTACAAGATGAAATCATAGGCATATATAGAAATCTATTCTTAATTTTTGAGAAGTCTTAGAGTCAGTTTTTCCAGAAAGGTGGAACCAAGCAATATTTCTACCAATAATGAACTAAAATTTCTTCTTTTGCATTCATATTGCCTAACAAAATCAAGAATTTACTGTCTCAACCTTTTAGTGTGCACCATTTTTGTCATTGTGAGATAATATTTCATTGTCATTTGGATTTGTATACCCTGATGGACATTTTTACCATCTTTATGACTCTTTTGGGAAGACTTTGAAAATAAGTTTTTAAAAAACAATTTAAAAAGATTTGGTGATTGTTGAACTTTTGAAAGTGCTGTTATATATTGCCCTTTGAATTGTGTTGATCAATTTCCCCCTTCTCAGTTTTTCATATTTTAGACTTCATTTATTTCCCAGTTCGAAAGCTTTTTGGTTTGATATAGTCCTAATGTGTTTATTTGTTTTTGATGCACATTTGAAGAGCAGAGGAAATAAAAAATACTATTAAAGAAAAATTGCTTTAAAAGTATGTAAAAACTGTGTAATCATGTTTATCCGTGATGTTACTTACTTCCAATAAGCTTAGTAAACTCCAGTGAAGTGCATTTTAGGTTATATCAGAATTAATAAAATATATTGAGGAAAACATTAGCAAAGCACTCCAGTATATGGACCTTAGAGGTATCTTCAATTATTTGATTCACTAGGAAAGATGAAAATATACAAATGTGACTCTGTTGAACATAAAAGTTGTTGTATATTTGTGTCATAAAAAATACTTGAGCTAAAATAAAAGGACACTCTACTAAATGTAAAAAATATTTGCACAGTATGCATCAGTTAAATAGCTTATATCAAAGATATATAAAAACACTTACAAGGCTCACCAATTAAAAATAATCTCACTAAAAATGCAAAAGATATCAACAAACACTTCTCTCAAGGAAACATATGCTCAGCCAGGAGAAATATGGAAAAGTATTCAGCCTCACTTATATCACAGCAATACAAGTCAAATCAGCCAGATATTGTCTCATATCAGAGAAAATGGTGCAGATAGATAGATAGATAGATAGATAGATAGATAGATAGATAGATAGATAGATAGATAGATAGATAGATAGATAGATAGATAGATAGATAGATAGATGATAGATCGATAGATAGATAGATGATGGATGGATGGAGGGAGGGAGGGGAGGGACAGATGCATAGAAACACAAACAAATGATGTTTATGATTCTGTGATTAAATGAAAAAAAATCTTTTCTCACTGGTGGTGGAAATATTGTTTTGTCCCATCTCTATGGATAAAGACATGGGGATTTTGCAATAAACACAAACATCTTTGTAATTGTATATCCCTCAGTCACTGTCACTGTCACTGTCTTCCGTATATCATCGATTTGCTTCAGCAGGCACCAGTCATATCTCAATAAGTCGTGTCACATGTGAGATAGCCCAAGGGCATCATCCCGCTCCAGGAATATAAAAGCCTCAAACCATTCCATCAGGTCATGGAAATGAGGTCTATAATTGTTACTGGTATTTGGCATGTCAAATACAACACGGGTAGCTTGCCAGGCTCTGCCATGCAGATGGGATACTCTAGTGGTCACCTCAAAACTTGAGCAATTATTGATGAACTGCATGGCAGAGATCAGCTCTTCTGCTGGCTGGAGCTCTGAGGAGTGGGGAGTCGGATGTGGAAAATGGCGACCCTCATGGTGTGGGGGTTCCTCTGGCTTCCCATGAGGCTCTTCTGGGGTGGTGGGCCAGGGCTAGAACCCGCCATCCCTCCCGCATGCCTCTTGATCAGCTGGGCACAGGGAGAGCAAGTAGCAGCTCTCCCCCCATGTGTGTGAGTCTCTGGATTGGTATACCTGGGCTGGCCTTGAAAAAGACTGCTGCAGGGTTTGTCTCTGATGAGCCAGGCTGGGATCAGCTCTTTGGCTGGGTGGAGCTCTGAGGAGAGGGGAGTCCGGTGTGGAAAATAGTGGCCCTCATGGTGTGCGGGTTCCTCTGGCTTCTATTGAGGCTCTTTGGCTGATTCATCAATAATTGCTCTAGTTTTTCAGGTGACTACTAGAGTATCCCACCCGCATGGTAGAACTTGGCAAGCTACCCGTGTCATGTTTGACATGCCAGATAACAGTAACAATTACAGACCTCATTCTTATGACCTAATGGAATGGTTTGAGGCTCTTTTGTTCCTGGGAGTGGGATGATGCTCTTGGGCTATCTCGCATGTGACAGGATGTATTGAGATGTTACTGGTGCCCACTCGAGCAAATCGATGATATATGGGAAGACAGTGATACAGTGATAACTTTATATATAACTACCTAAATATATAACTCTATTTATTATATATTATTTTCATTTAGTAAATATCATTATAATCTTCATTTTTTACTATTGTATCCCGCAATTTTTATATCAGTGAGGAGTAATACATAAATAATCAAAAAGTGGATTTCTTTTGCTTTGTATAATTTGCCACACCTAATGGTGCTTAGTTCTCACTACAATGTTTAAGACCAGGGATTGCTCAAAAACATATTTTCTTAAAATATCAGCTATATTCCTTTATCTGCATAATTAGTATTTTATATAACTTTGCAATAATCAATATTATAAGATCGCTCACTGCTTTTATTCAAAGCATTATAAAATCCGGCCCAGGTATGCTGGTCCAGAGACTCTTAGACATGGGGCAGAGCGGTTCCTTGCTCTCCCTGTGCCCAGCTGTTCATGAGGCAGTCGGGAGGCATGGTGGGTTCTAGCCTTGGCCCACCACCCAGGCAGAACCTCACAACAAGCCAGACGACCCCCACCCACTCCATGGGTGCCTCCATTTTCCACATCCGGACTTCCCTCTCTTCAGAACTCCACCCAGCCGACCAGCCCATCACAGCCCGGATCATCGACACCCACCCTGCAGCCGTTTCTTCCTCAATCCGGCCCAGGTATGCTGGTCCAGAGACTCTTAGACATGGGGCAGAGCGGTTCCTTGCTCTCCCTGTGCCCAGCCATTCATGAGGCAGTCGGGAGGCATGGTGGGTTCTAGCCTTGGCCCACCACCCCCGGCAGAACCTCACAACAAGCCAGAGCGACCCCCCCCACCCACTCCATGGGTGCCGCCATTTTCCACATCCGGACTTCCCTCTCTTCAGAACTCCACCCAACCGACCAGCCCATCACAGCCGGCTCGCGCGGCCGCAAGCGGCTGCGCGGTTCATCAATAAATGCTGTATTTGGAGGTGTTTAAAGAATATGCCTCCCGCACAGCAAGCCTAGCAAGCTGCTCGTGTTGTATTTGACATGCCAAATGCCAGTAACAATTATATTAGGTCATTCCCATGACCTAATATAATGGTTTGAGGCTCTTTATGTTTCTGTAGCAAAGCCGATGCCCTTTGCTCTACTGGCATGAGACAGGACATATGGAGATATTACTGGTGCCCGCTCTAGCAAATAGATGATTAACGGGAAGATCGTGATCGTGATTATAAAATTAAATAATTTAATTGGAAAAGTAGGAAACTGTATAGTTTCTAATGGTTATTACACATGTTTTTCTTTTCATTTATTTACTACATTTTATTACTGAATAAAAATAAACAATTCTTAAGATATGGTCTATTTATAAGCATGATACAACTTAGAGGAAAGAACTTGAAAAGACAACTATTCAAACTTAAATATGTATTTATTTCTCTAATTAATAAACAGCATATTGTAGTAATTAGTGATAATGCAGTAATAAGAGAAATAAATTTACAGTAAGCTATATTGTGCATTGATCCCACAGCAATCTCCAAATGAAAAGAAGAAAGCTAGTTACTTTAGCAGATATTTGCAAATGTAATATTAAAGCATACTTACTGTATGTTCTTCAATAATTATTTTGATTAAAGTTCTGTAAAGCCACATTATAATTTAGGCAAAGATATTCTAGATTTTACGAATTACAATATAATCCATATCCATTTAACTTTCCTAACCTATTTTGAAGAAGAAAATCAAAACCGCAGCATTATTAAATATATACACAAAGCACATTTTCACATCCTATGCATGGTAAATTGAAAGTTTACATGTTTGTATATTTGAAATAAAAATTTAAAAATTAACCATGTCAAAATATTTTAATTATACGTCTTTCTAAAATTCATAGTCAAAAAAGTAGCTTTTCTACATAGTCCCTTACCTCATTGTTAAAGAAATAAGACTGCAAAAACTGATGAAGTCTTGACTTACATAATATTACTTCAAAATATGTTTACAATGTGAGAGAGAAAGTACATGGGGTAAGACCCTTACCTTGTTTTGTATGCTGCTGACCCAGTTTTAATACCTAGTAGCACACACGGTGCTTTAACCAGTGCTAAGAGAGACCCCAGTGCCCAAACTCAGGAGTAAGTCCTCAGCACTACTGGTTGTAACCCGGAAGTCCAAAGCAAATAAATAAATAAATAAATGAAACAATGAAAAAGAATATAATAAAAGCTTTTTACAGACATATCACCAAATCTAAAATGAAGTCTTTATTAGAGCATTCTATTTTAATGTATATTTTCTATTTCATGAAGATTTTAATATATATACTGAATGCCATATTATTGCATATTTATCCCCATAATCTTATGTATGAAGTCTATGTTCTTCAAATATTTTAACTTAAAATGTATGTTATAGTAAAACTTGTCTAGTTCATCATTGGAGGATTTCTGATCATTACTACCAACAAATAACAATTACTGAAAGCCTCTATACTGACAAGCAGGCAAAGAATGTTGATGCATTGGCCTAGGTTAAAGATGTCAAAATTATGCAGCATAGATTTACAATGAGCGTCCAAGTGGTTCCAGTGGTAGGGCATAAGCCTTGCACACAGCTGACCTGGATTTGATCCCTGAAAGCCCATATAGATTTCTGAACCCTCAAGAGTGTTCCCTGGGCACAGAGCTAGGGATAAGCTCTGAACACTGCCACGTGTGGCCCCAAGCTAATGAAAGACAGACCAAGAGAGGAGAGGAGGAGAACTTGGAGCATTCAATTCTCTAGGATCTCAATGGAACACTGAAGAAAACAATGCAGTAGTGCCTGAGTCTCTGGACAGGAGTGTTTTTAGCTGACATAGAAGAGAATAAGACTTTTATAAGAGAAGTCTCGTTTTGGGTTTTATTTAAAAAACTGAATCTGCCTGATCAAGAATGTAATTGAAGACAACCACCAATTTAAAATCTGTCATTCTGTACCTGCTCTCTTCCTCTTTATCTTCCCCACCTACCCTCTTTCTCCTTCTATCTTTCTGTCTTGCTCTCAAACACACAAAGACACACCCAGAAACACACACACACACACACACACATACACAAACACCCCACTTGTGATTCTGAAGTGAAGCATCTTCTAAGCAAGATACATAATACCTACTAATAGAAAGACAAAGTAAATGAAAATAAAACAAGTAAAGAAAGATAAAACAAGAAAGCAAGCAAGGAAAGAAGAAAAGAAGGATGGAATGAAGGCGGAAAGGACGGGAAGAAGTAAGGAAGAGATCTAACAACAAAATGAATGAACAATAACTCAAAACCAACCTAACATGAAAATGCAAAGTATGAGAGACAATGAATTAAAAATAGTATAAACATCAAATACAGAGTAATAAAACATAAAATCTTTTTTTTTCTTTTTTTGGGTCACACCCAGCAATGCTCAGGGGTTTCTCCTGGGTCTGCACACAGGAATTACTCCCGCGGTGCTCGGCGGACCATATGGGATGCTGGGGATCGAACCGGGCCAGCACAGGCTGGCCACATGCAAGGCAAATGCTGGACTATCGTTCCGGCCCTAAAACATAAAGTCTCAATATAGTAAAGTAAATACATTAACAGAGGAAATTCTTCACCAACTTACTGAAGCAATAAAGCAAGTTTCTATCAGCTATATATGTAAGCGAAAAGAGTGAATGAAATGAAAACATCAATGGTCATAAAACAATCAGCAAATTAACAAAAAAAGGCTCAATATTGCATGGGAAAGAAAAAGAGAAATTGAATACGACATTCCAGTAATAAGTCGAATAGAAAAGAAAAGAAGAATAATACCAAAAGAGATTTTTTGTAGATTACCAGATGATTCTACTGGAAAAGAAAATGTAAACTCTACAAGATATAATAGAGGATCATTATAGTGATAAGAAAGAGTCTATCAATCAAATAGGAATATCAATTCTGCACAGCGAATTTCAACACAAAAATAATGATGACAGCTAAAGTAGTCTTTGAAATGGAGCCCCTATCTCACTCTATATGAAAGTAAATAATCCTATAATATTTAGAAAACTGAAATTGTATAAAGCTAATAACACTGATTAAATATTTGAGAATTCCAATGTCATAAAAATATAGTCATCAAAAAACCTAAAATGTAAGAAGAAAGTAACATAGAAGTAGGAAAATGATTTTATAACTGTGCAAGTATAAGATTTCAATAAGTTTCGGTGTTCTTACTTCTGGGTGTGCACGCTATCTTTAGACAACGTGCTGCAAAAAGCATGAAAAGCAATTATTGCAGTTTATTTTATATTAAATTTCTTTTGGTTAGGAAAATAAGGTACTCAGTACGTATTTAATAAAAGTGAAGTGAAAAAGAAGAACTTTCAAAGATATGGATGCTTATGTGTTGTATAAAATATTTCAATTCTCTTCAGTTAAAAAATAACTCATATATGTAACTTCACACTAATTAGTATTTTCAAAAATTATAATTATCATGGTTATTCACAATGTTTTCTTCTCAGATTTATTTTTCTTTGAACCCTATTTACTCAGCCCACAAACTATATATATATTTATACACAAATTATATATAGTATATATATTATATCTTCTATCGTCTATATTCTATATCATAGATCATAGATCATGTATTATAAGTTATATAGTATATAGTATATATTATATATCATACATTACATATCATAGATTATAAATTATATATCATATATCATATATTATATATTATATGTTATATATCCTATCCTATCTATTATATCATGTATCATATATCACATATCATACATCACACATCACACATTACACATTACACAATACATATTATATATCATATATCATTATATATTATGTATTAAGTATTAACTATTAAATATTGAATATTAAATATTATATGTTATATATTGAATATTGTATATTATGTATTATATTATATTATATATTATGTATTATGTTATATGTTATATATTATATATTATATATTATACATTATATATTATACATTATACATTATATATTATATATCATATATTATATTATGTATTATATATTATATAATATATATTATATTTTATTTTATGTTTTATATATCATATATTATATTATATATTATACATTATATATTATATATTATGTATTATGTATTATATTATGTATTACGCATTACATTACATATTACATATTGCATATTACATATTACATATTATGTATTACACATTACATATTACATGTTATATATTATAGGAATGGCTGAGGCCTGCCACCCCAGCAGAGCCTCGCAACAAACTCAGACGACCCCTCCACTCCATGAGGGCCACCATTTTCCACATCCAGACTTCCCTCTCATCAGAACTCCACCCAGAAGATGAGCCTATCACAGCCCGGCATAATATATAATTATATATTACGTAACATATATGTAATGATATATGTTACATAATATAAATTATGTAATATATATTTATATTATGTAATATGTCTATTATTGCATATATTACATAAATATATATTAGATAATATATGTAATCGATATTCTATATTCTATTTTTTTTTCAATCCTGCCCAGGTATACTGAACCAGAGACTCTCAGACATGGGGCAGAGCTGCTCCTTGCTCTCCCTGTGCCCAGCTGCTCGTGAGGCGCCGGGAGGCATGTCGGCATGTCAGGTTCTAGCCCTGACCTGCCATCCCATCAGAGCCTCACAACCAGCCAGACCACCCTCCCCTATTCCATGGGGCCCGCCATTTTCTACATTCGGACGTCCCTCTTGTCACAACTCCACCCAGCAGACCAGACTATCACAGCCCGGCTCGCATGGCCGCGCCCGCACGGTTCATCAATAAATGCTTTATTTAGAGGTGACTACAACTGTATGCCACCCACACGGCAAGCCTGGCAAGCTGCTCGTGTAGTATTTGATATGCCACATACTAGTAACATTTATATTAGGTCATTCCGTGACCTAATATAATGGTTTGAGGCTCTCTATGTTCCTGGAGCAAGCAGTTGCCTTTGGGTTCTATTAATATGAGACAGCACATATGGAGATATTACTGATGCCAGCTCTAGCAAATAGATGATTAACGGGAAGATAGTGTTAGTGATATATTCTATATTCTATATTCTATATCCTATATCCTATATTCTATATCCTATATTCTATATTCTATATTCTATATTCTGTATTCTATATTCTATATGATGTGTGTACATATATAAAGACTATATAGATAATATAGTGGTTTTTTATACTTTTTGAATTACACCCAGCGAAGTTCATGGATTACTCCTTACTCTACACTCATGAATTGCTCCTGGTAGTGCTCAGAGTACCATATAGGATGCCGGAGATCAAATACAGGTTAACCGTGTGCAAGGCAAATGCTCTGCCTGCAGTACTACAGCTCTGCCCGTAAACCTATTTTTTAATCAGAGAATAAAATAAGGGAAGTGTATATCTGTCCTTAAAAATGTATGTAATTAATGAAAAAAATTAAAAATAAAACAGAGCAAAGATCGTTTAGCAATATTATAAAGTTAGAGCAAGAAATTAATCTTTCTTATAGAATGTTGAATAGAAAATGTCAAAATAAAGAATTGACTTAGAGTATATGAAAAGTCTTGTTGAAGATCAAGTACAAGACTTTTTGCAGGAAACTTCTACTTAGAAAATATATATCCAATGACTAAGAAGTAAGAGAGAGGGGCGGGGCGATAGCCCAGCGGGTAGGGCGTTTGCCTTGCACGTGGCCGGCCCATGCCGGCCGGGTTCGATCCCCGGCATCCCATATGGTCCCCGAGCACCGCCAGGAGTAATTCCTGAGTGCAGAGCCAGGAGTAACCCCTGAGCATCGCCGGGTGTGACCCAAAAAAAAAAAAAAAAAAGAGAATAACATACTCTGGAGACTGTAAAAGCATACACTAAGTACAGTGGAAGTTACAGACAGATAATATTAAACTCATTAATACACATTTTTGTACAGCTGATATTGTGTAGGGTGTAATTGCTCAAAGTTTATGTGTAGATTAGAAAAAAAGGTAAATCACGAAGTCCCTAAAGATGCCCTTTCGCTATGAGTGTTATTCTTGTGAATTAATATTTTGTCTTCAGGAAATTTCCATTTGACACTCAGATATTACCCATGAATACAGAAGACCTTTTAATTTATGGACAACCACTCATAATCAATATTGCATAATTATCTTATTAACTCTTACACACGAAAAGGAGGATTATGAAGAAATGAAGTAGATAGGTTGAGGGGACAAAGGAAGAAGTTATAGAAGCTTTAATTCCAGGGAGGGCTATAAGGCAAACATTCCCGAGAGGTTGTGTCTGATGTCCCCCTCTGTATTTGGTGATACGTGACTGAGCCCATGCCGTGCCAAATATGGAAAGAAGTATTAGGCACTCTCAGATTGGCGGGTGATGGTTACCTGGTGCAGAGTGATTGGCTGCCTGCGCAGACCTTGATGTAATATTTTAAACCTATTGGATAGTTATGTGCGGGCTTTTCTGTAGCGGGAATTATTCCTTAAAAGATCATCCCTGGAAGGGCTCGGGGCTCTTAGCCACTGACCGCTTGGGGTCACGCTATGAGCCCGAGTATACTCGCTTATTAATAAAACCCTTGCTTTTGCATAGGAAAAAAAATGACTTATTCATAAAGAAAGTAATAACATGGAATGCTACATTTTAGTAATGGCAAACTAGGAATACTTTGAAACTTGGAATTAAAGATGTAACTTGATATAAATTATGATTACATTTTTGCTATGATTTGTTTCCATTTAAAGCTAGTTCCAAAAATGTGATTATTTCAGTAATTTTCCTATTGTGAAGGGGTCAACAGTCATATATAGTGCAATGTCTAAGAGACAAAAAATTTTAATTATTGGAAGGTTTTATTTTAATATTTGACTTTCTAATGACCTGGAACTTTATAATTTCATTTTATTAAAATATTTTGTTTTTCTTCAAATGCTCTGAAAATTTCATTTATTAATTGAAACTTCTGATATTTTAGTACATTTGAATATTAACTTGAATAGTATTAATTTAAAAATCTGTATTAATTATTTCCCAAAATGGAACAATTTATCAACATAAACTTTTCATTTTTTATTTATTCACTTTAAATTCTCTTTAAGGAAGAGAATGCTTTTAATTGTAAAAAAGAAATTATCTTCTTTAAAAACCACATAGAAATCCTTCAATATATTAAATTGCCATCTTTATCCATTCCACAATGTCTCTTATAAGTTGGTCAACGAAATTAGTATTAAATTTCCTGTTTCCCCAATTATTCGCAATTGAATTTGCTGTCCCTGCACCAAAAAATTCTTACTCCTTGTAGGAGGACACCTAAGAGCCTCTACCCTGGATTGCCTCCTGCAGGTCACTTCGTAGATAGGGGAGTAGTTTAAATGTGGCAGTTTATCTAACCATGTATTCTGTGCTGGCTGGTATAAATATTCTCTCATGCTACCACAATCATCGTGGGACTAGCTAGATTTTACCAGCATATTTGCCTGGCCACGCTGGATCTGTAAGTAATTAGACCAGAGAGAAAGCAAGCAAGCATGGCTCCCTCGGGGCAGGAGTGATAGTCCAGCAGGTAGGGCATTTGCCTTGTGCGCGGCTGGCACATGCTGGCCTGGGTTCGATCCCTGGTATCCCATATAGTCCCCGAGCACCGCCAGGAGTAATTCCTGAGTGCAGAGCCAGGAGTATCCTCTGAGCATTTGAATATTGCGGGTGTGACCCAAAAAGCAAAAAAAAAAAAAAAAAGCATGGTTCCCTAATAACTCAAAGGCAACTAAAATACAAAACTACTGTGAAGTAGACGAGACTCTTGTGAAGGCTTGGAGAAATATTTAACTGGCATTAGTATTGTCTTTGGTACAGAGGCATGCTATCTCAGAAACCCCCTTCTCTACCCTATAAAGGCATTTCCAGGCAGATTTTGGCTCAAGGCATCTAAAAGGTCCTAGGGTGAGAGGTGCTGGGAGAAATTACCTGAGGGCATTTGACCCTACCTGCCAGGAGAAGTTACATTTAGCTTATAGCGCCTCCCAGCTCTGCTAGGGAGGCTTTGAATCAGCTCTGGGTTATGTAATCAGCCGGAAGGCCTCCTGAAGTTGCTACATTTCTATAGAGCTATTTTTCCTGTTTTTATCTCTAGATAGCTCAGCCCACAATGGGCTGGCCTGGGAAGTCTTGGCAGATTTCTATCTATGAAATAAGCTACAAGAAGAAGAAGCTCTCTTTTGCCATTTAGGCTTAACTTGGCATTTTGCTTCTCTGTCCTCTCCATTCTCTGTTGGACTTTAACATGTGGTGGCAGCCATCTTGGCCTACACGTGGCTGGGGCCTAGCTGGGAACCCAGAGTCCAGAGGTTTTCCCTGCTCTTGGATTGTATATCGGAACCTGTGATAGTAAAGTCCTTTTAAAACTGTGTTGGATTTCTGAGTTTTCATCCATTCCCCTGGGCTTCAGAGGTAGAAGGGAACTCACTTCCCAGTACTTTTGGGGACCCCAGCAGTTTCTTTCTCAATATGACCCTTAGCACCTCTTTTCTCAATATTACCTTAGCAGCACATTGACACCATTTTTACAGTGCATATGATTATCCAGAGCATGTTAGTTCCAATAACTAATAGATCTCAAATTGTATACCTCTGTGTTTTGTTTTGCTACAGTTCAAAGAGGGTGTTCAGAGTAAGCAGGCACATTTCTAACAAGTATCACTCATAGAACTGTGTTTCAGCATCTTCATTAAATTAATATAGGCATAGGTAGGTCATTGCTTTATTATTACCATCAAGACTTTGTTGGGTCACTTTATATTTTCCAAAGCAAATTTTTAACTTATTATGATTTAATAACTTAAAATTTTTATCTTAATTATTTGAAAGTAAGAGAAATTGGACATATAGAATAGTAATTCTACACATTTGTCAGTATTATAGTTTTTATTTTTAAAAACTATATTTCTATCTGGAGAAAATTGTTGTTTGTCTTTGATCAGAATTTATCTACTCAGTGTTCTTTTAGATTTTACATGCTGGGAAAAGGACTGATATTTTCTTCCTAGGGAAAATACGAATTGAATTATATTTGCAGAACACTAGCTGAAATGGAAAATTTCTAGCAAGATCAGAGTTTCTACTCTATCCCAGGTTATAAAGCCAAACAACATTTTAGAGTTAAATACAGCCATCTGGACAGTGAACTAAGAATAGGAATAATTTTACTCAATAATTTGGTGAGCAGAGAGTCATGGAAGTGAATACTAGCTGGGTGCAGAGAAATTGAGTAGTGGGCAGGGTTTCTGCCTTGCTGACAACAGGTTTGGGTTCAAGCTTCTGATATGAGCCTCTGAGTAGTGGAATTCAAAACCCTGAGTAAACCCTGAATATTGCCAGTGTATTGGCAAAACAAATAAACAGCAAAAAACGAATACTAGCTTCCTGATAAATTTTAAGGAATGATCTCTGTCCATCAGTTAGACCAATTAAAAAGTTAAGTTATTGAAAAATAAACTTTCATTGTACTTTCACTTGAATTTTCTCACTTATAAGTTCTTATTTACAAAATATAGCACACAACAGTAACAGATATGAAAACTAGAATTAAATAAAGTAATTACAATAATAATTACATAATAATGTGCTTGAATTATGTTAAAAGTTAGGTGTTAAGTCATATTAAAGATAAAACATTTTCATATACTTCATGAGTTTCTTTATATGAATTTTATGAAAATATCCTTAATTGCCATTAAAATTTTTCTGATTTAAGCAGCGCTTAACTATGATTTCTACTTACAGTCATTAGCTATTTTACAAGTTTTTTCTTTGATTTTTTGGAATCTAATACACCTTATTAATCTCTTCAGTACCATAACCTTCATAGATATAATTCCTACCAGAATACAATATTATTCATTATATAATTATTACACAGATTTTATTCATTTTTATTATAGCACCATGAGATATGCAATTTCAAAGCTGTTCATAATTGGGTTTCAGTCATACAGTGTACCAGCACCTGTCCTTCCATGAGTATATCCTGCCCGCTCCCTTCTCCCCCAGACTGCATCTATGGCAGGCACTTTCTTCTTTTCCTTTTCTCCTTCTCCTTCTCCTTCTCCTTCTCCTCCTCCTTCTCCTTTTTACCTTTTCCTTCTATTTCTCCTCCTCCTCCTCTTCCTCCTTCTTTTTCTTCTTTTCTTCTTTCTTCTTCTTTTCTTTTTTTTTCTTTATCTTCTCTTGTCTTCCACATTGTGGCTTGCAATACATACATTTAGGGGTTATCATATATATCCCTTTGCCTATGTTTAATGCTTAGTTCTAGTCTGGAGTTACCATTTCCAAACTTTATTAGAATGCTGGTTTCTTTACTATCTTACCCAACCTCTGACACCCAGACAACTTTATTACAAATATTTGTATTCTATAATTTGATTTAACCTTCTCCAGAAATAAAATAATTTTAGATTATCTTATAAGAGTTAACATCTGATAAAAGATGCAAAAGCAGATGATTTGTGTTCTTTATTTAAGTACTTAATCTCTTCTATGTATCAATACATGTTACAAGCTAGAAATACTGAGAAATATGATGGAAGATATGGTACTAATCTCTTAAATTAATCAATAAAGATCATAACAATAATTTGTGAAAATTAATCATACTAAAGGGTATTCATTTGACATAGACACTGATCTAAATATTTGTACAATAATAACTTGTATATTAATTTTATATTTTATAAGTTTCCCCAGTTAATATTAACATATATGAAAGTTAGATGAGTGTGAATATTTAAGTTATGTGGTAAAGTACAAAGATCATTTATATGGCTCATCTATTTTGTTTGTTAAGAGCTTTTGTCTTGTGTTTATATGTTGTGTGATAACAATCAATGAGAATACCTAACAATAATGTATCTTGCTTATTGACAAATTATATTGGAAACATATGATAATCTCAGAAACTCTACAATGCAGAATCCTCTTATGCCAACACCTAAAGAGAACAGTCCATACCACCTCATAAAGGAATTATTAAATCATGAATTTCCTTGAGTTCTATATTTTAATGACTTTGCACCTCCTAGGATACATGAATGGGATGTATTCTTTAGTGCTGCTGCATCTTATTAGTATTAGTAGATTATTATTTTTTCTTTATTCAATAAATAACTTGACAATGAGTTTTAGGTATTTCCTTCTGACATATTTTTCTTAGTCAGATTTGTTTTTTATTTTTGATATCATTTCTGAATATAAATTTCTTGATTTCATGAGGCAGTAACTAGTTGATAATTAAACTATATAATCTAATGAAATTTAAATAAACTGTTTAATGAAATTTGTAGCCAACGACTCAATTGTGCCCTGACCATTAGCAGGAAGGTGCACATGTCTTGAGCTCAAAAGAGATTTACAAGATATGGCTATTGCATTAGAAGCTATGAATTTATACAAAGGAGGACATGAGATGGAAGAAATTGTCAAAAACCTAAAAGAGAATAAAATATACACTAGGTTAATTTTAGTAAGCATGATATTCTCCACGCCTATCCATTTATAAGCAAATTTCATGACTTCATTTTTCCTATCAGCTGCATAATATTCCATTGTGTAGATGTACCATAGCTTCTTTATCCAGTCATCTATTCACTGACACTCAGGTTGTTTCTGTATTTTGGTGATTGTGAATAGTGCTGCAATGAAAACAGAAGTGCAGATTTTGTTTCTAATGTTTTTGGGTCCCCAGATTCCCAAGAGTGGTATTGCTGGGCAAAAGGTAACTATATTTCTAGTGGTAGGAAAAATATCCATATTGTTTTCCAAAGGACTGGATGGAGCAGTCGACATTCCCACCAACAGCTCACTGCATCCACTCTTGCATTCACACCACCAATGGTTGTCTTGCTCTTTTAGAAGTGTGCCAGTCTCTGTGGTGTGGGACGATACCTCATTGTTTTTCTGAATCTCATCTCTCTGATGATTAGTGATGAAGAGCATTTTTTCATATAACTTTTGATCATTTAAAGTTCTTCTTTAAGAATGTTTCTTTCCATTTCTTATCCCCATTTGTTAATGGTTTTGGCCCTTTTTTTCTTATAAGTTTCTATCTGTGCCTTATATATCTGGATATTAACCCTTATCAGATGGGAATTGGGGGAAATATTGTTTCCCAATCCATGGACAGGTATAGAATGACTACATTCATATGTTATATACATATATATACATATTATGTATGCATACATTATATATAATGGGACTAATATCCATTATATATAATATCCCATATATATATATATATATGTAGAGAGAGAGAAAGAATAAAAGGGTCTGACATAGAGACAGGTGGGATGGGCACTGGGTTGTTGGAAAATGTGCACTGGTGAAGGGATGGGTGCTGGAACAGTATATGACTCAAACCAATTCATGCAGGGTATTCTAATTGTCTCTCTCATGGATAATAAAATTTTTAAAAAATGTATTTGTATAGAACAAAGTCTTAAATATCTCCGATATATTTGATAAACAACTTATTTGCAAATAGTATAGTGACCATAACAAATTGGGAGACTCCAGGACATGCAGCCTGAAAGTAAACAGTGAAGAGAGAACTTTGAAAAAAAAAACTTGAGTAATGTATATTGTTTTAGAATTTATGGAAGTAATTGGTGGTCACAGAGTGAAATAACTCAATGGAATGGTATGGTATAACTTGGGTTAGTGAAAGTAAGATAGTGACTATAAGCAAGTCTTCAGAATAATTTGGCTATGGATGAAAAACAAGAGAAAACTAAAAATTACAAGAAATGGAGAAAATTATTCTTAAAATCAATTGTTACTTCAAAGTTCCTGCACTTACAAGGATGAACCACATATATTTTTTATGAACCACACATATTTTAAATTTAAAAAATACTGAATATTTGGTTCGGAGCGATAGCACAGTGAGTGGGGCATATGTCTTGTATGCGCGGCCAACCCAGGTTTGATTCCAGGCATCCCATCCTGAGTACCGCCATGAGTAATTCCTGAGCAACGAGCCAGGAATAACCCCTGAGCATTGCCAGGTGTGACCCAAAAAGGAATAAACAAACAAACAAACAAACGAATGAATGAATGAATGAATGAATGGATAGGTAGATAAATAAATGAATGAATAAATAATTCAATAAATAAGTAAATAAATAAATGAATAATAGATAAATAAATGGATAAATAAATAAAATACTGAATATTTGATTATAGTTGATTCTAGTTCATCACAGTAACTATTTTCCTCCCGCTTTGATATTTTCTTATCAATTTTCTTTCTTCCTTCTTTCTTCCTCCTTCTTTCGTTTTTTTGTCTTCCTTTCCCTTCCTTTCCTGTCCCCTCTTCTTTCCTTCCTGTCTTATTACCTGCCTATCCCTACGCTTCATTCCCCTCCTCTAACCCCCTCTTCTTTTTTATTCCCTGCTTTTTTTCCCTCCTTAATTTTCTTTCTTCCTTTTCTTTCCTTTTATGTAAAGTAAAATTGTTTCTACTGAAAGAGAGTAATAGAAATGTGAGGGAAAACAGTCTACATATTCAAAGAAATCTAACAGATTGAGTTGATGAAATATTTGAAGTTCTTTCCCTCACTCTATTTCTTTCTGAAAAAAAATTATTTGTCAAAATAAACAACTTACAAAATCTACTGTAACTCTAGAACCCTAAAGAGACAAAAAAGACAATAATAATCAGATTATTAAATTTAATCAGATTATTTAATTTCATTACTGCAGGACTGGCAGATTTTTCCAGTTTATGATTATTGCAATTTCAAGTTGATGTGGGGATCTGAAAGATAGTACAATAGTTATGAGACTTGTTTAAAAATAAATTGAGTCGGGGGGGCCTGAGCGATAGCCCAGAGGGTAGGGCATTTGCCTTGCACGTGGCTGGCCTGAGCCGGCCTGGGTTTGATCCCGGCATCCCATATGGTCCCCCAAGCACCGCCAGGAGTAATTCCTGAGTGCAGAGCCAGGAGTAACCACTAAGCGCCGCGGGTGTGACCCAAAAAGCAAAATAAAATAAAATAAAACAAAATAAAATAAATTGAGTCAATGTTCTTTATGATCCTGCTAATGATAGGGTTTTATGCATACAAGAAACACTGAAGAAAGTGAGGGTCCTATTTCTTCCACCACCATTGTCTTAGGATCCACTTTTCCCTAATCCACTCTCCCTGATTCTCCAACATGTCAAACTCAGTTCTGTTTGATTTCTTTCCAGGGAATTGATGACGCTGAATAAACTAATCTGCAGAGATTTAAAACTTAGCACTGTTTTAATTCCATCACTATGTCATGTTAAATTAAGGAAACTGCATGAACACAGTCTTTATCATAATTACAGCTTTGGAGAAATCTTAATGGCATTTAGTTTTTCACTGAAATGTTCTCTAATTTCTCAGGATAATCTAGATATTGGTAAACAACGTTGGTAGAGGTGGGTTTTGTGTGCTTATGAGACAGATTTGTTTTGTCACAACACTTATGTCCAGTCTACTGGTGTGAGAGCCTTTATTTCGAGGTAATGTGACTATAGTGCATGAGAACATGATTGCCTTGTCTATACTGGATTGAGGAAAGATACTTGATACGTCCGAATAAATTCCGTGCAACACATTTGCCACTTAAGTTATATATTTGGAACCTTCTTACATGACAATATTTCACTGTAGCAAGGTTACATAATCACACTCACTGGGTCATTGGGGATGAGGGAAGTGGGAAAGGTCTTCAATCCCTGCTCCAAGCCCTGCCGGCATGCCCATAGAGCTCATGTGTTTGATGGTCCTAGAAGCGATAATGAAGCTGGCCTGGGATGGAGCCATCTTCCCCTTCTGCCTGCTTCATGGGATGCTCTCTGCAGGCAGGAGCTATAACAGCTGTGCATCTGGCAGTTCTCCCAGGATACTGATCAGTCCTGGTACCTGGTTGCTTGTAGATGATGTCTACAAGGCTCAAGACATGCCAATTGGGTCACTGGAGGTGGGGGAGTTTAGCTGAGGGACCTCAATCCCCACTCCAAGCCCTGCCAATGTGCCTACCTCAGTCCTCGTGGTTCGCTGGCCCTAGAAGCATCATCTACAAGCAACCAGGTACCAGGACTGATAAGTAACATGGGAGAACGACGAGACTCACAGTTGCTACAGCTCCTGCTTCCAGTGTCTCTGTCTCTTTGCTTCTCTTTGCAGGAAGCAAAGAGAGGGAGAAGCTGGTTCCTTCCCTGGCCAGTTTCCTCATCGCTTTTAGGACCAGCAACATGCGAGTTGCTGTGAGTACACTGACTAGGCTTGGAGTGGAGATTGAGGCCCCTCCCCAAATTCCCCACCTCTAATGACCCAGTGGGTGTAACAAGGAGCTTCTCAGTTGTCATCCATAACCAACCAGGTATCAGGACTGACCTGTAACACTGAGCGAATAACCAGATGCACCACTGCTACAGTGCATGCCTGTGGTGAGCAGCCCAAAAAGCAAAGAGAGGGGGAAACTGGTTCCTTCCCTGGCCAGTTTTACCATTGCTTCTACGACCATCAAACACATGAGTTGCTGTGGGCTCACCAGCCAGGTATGTAGTCTGGATAAGTTCTCTCCTCTCATTCCCACCCCCCACCTCCAATGACCCAGTAGGCATGGCTATGAGCTGTGCAGTTGCCTTTCACAACCGACCATGAACTAGGACTGATCAGTAACTCCAGGAACAATGACAACAGGCACAACACTACAGATTCCTCCTGTACTGTGCTGCAAAGAGGCTGCAGGCCATGTTAACCAAACCACCCAGTTTAGGGTCAGGTCTTTACCAGGAACTCTCACATATATATGTTGCAATGATCAGTTTGGTTGTAGCAAGCTATGGAAGCTGGTGTGGGGATAGGGAGTGGATGGGGATTGGTAGCTTTTGTGGTGGTAGGACACAGTGGTGTCGGACTGGTGTTGAAGAAAGAATGTTTATGACAACTGTACTGCAAAGAAATCTGAAATGACAATGTTCTAATCACTTGATCACTTGAATCCCGTTATTCATCGATTTCTCGAACGGGCGCCAGTAACATTTCCATTGCACCCTATCACGTGCCAATGTAGTCCAATGGCATCTGGTTGATTCAGGAATATGAAGAGCCTCAAATCGTTCCTTCAGGGTCTTGACAAGGAAGTCTGACCATCTTGTAGGTGGGTGGCCACGTGATCTTTTGACATCCCATGGGATCCAGTCGGTAATGGTTCTAGTTCAGTGATTGTCTCCAAATCACATTACATGTCCAACCCATCTGATTTTCAATGCCTTGGCAAACGAGACAGTATCCCTGATTCTGGAATAGCAACGGAGGTCAGAACTCTGTATTCCTTCTCTCACTTGAGAGAGGAGTGATACTGTAAGGATAGCTGTTTCAATTCCTCTCTGGGAGACCCGAATAGCATTCTCATCCTGATTTCGTAGGGCCCAGGTCTCTGAGGCATATGTTAATGCAGGGAGAACTGTGGAGTCAAAGAGATGTACCTGGAGCCGGAGGTTGTTTGTCCTTTTAGCTATTTCTTTGATGCCTTTGAAGGCATTCCATGACACTCTCTTCCTCCTGCGTAGCTCAGGTTTTAGGTGGTTCATTATGTTGACTTCTCGACCTAGGTACACATAACTATTGCATTCAGAGATGTTTGTTCCATTGAGAGTGAATGGGGCCTCTGGAACTAGTTAATTTTTCATAAACATGGTTTTCTTTAGATTCAGCTGTAGACCTATCTTTCCACATTCTCGGTCGAAGTCAGCCAGTATTTGTGCCTCTTGGCTAATGTTTGGTGTTATTAGAACGATGTCATTAGCTAAGCGGAGGTGGTGTAGTTGCCGACAATCTATCTTCACTCCCATTCCTTCCCATTCTAATTGTCGCATGATGTTCTCAAGGGTGGCGCTGAAGAGTTTTCTTGAAATGGTATCACCCTGTAGAACCCCTCTTTTGACATCAATGATCACTTCTTTGTAGAATGGTGAGATCCTGGTGGGGGAATCCGTAATACAGCTCACGAAGGATCTTGATGTATTGGGTTTGAAATATTCTATTAAAAATTAAATTTTTTATTAAAGGAAACATCAAAATAATGAAGGCAAAGTAATCCTTAAAAAGTTTTCTCCTGTTTAATTCATTTATTATGTTATGCATTAAAACTTCTTTTTAAAAAACTATTTTATTATACCACAGTTATAGATATACAATTACAAGGTGTTCATGTTTGAATTTTTGTTCTACAGTGTTCCAACACCCATCCCTCCACCCCTGCCCATCTCCTATCACCAAGGTCCCCACCTCCCCTCCCCTCTCCCAGCCTGCCTCTATGGCAGGTTCTTTATATCCTTTCTCTCTTTCTCTCTCTATGACTCTTTCTCTCTCTCTCCTTCTCTCTTCCCTTTCTTACACATTGTGGATTGCAATATAGAACATGATTGGTTCCACTAGTTTGATGCACCAGGTCGGACCATGAAAATAGTAGCTATTATGGTAAGCGGAGTCTCATATGGCTGCTCCCGAGGCCCTACATAGGTGATGGGCCTACACCCAAGACCCATCTTGCCTCCTGGGAGCCCCATGGTCAGCTGAGCTAGGGGAGAGCCAGATGGCAGCTCTCCCCAAGTGTCTGAATCTCTCATCTTTCTCTCTATGCCTATTTTTGTCTCTGTATTTCTCTTTCTCTTCTCCTATACCTTGTACTTACCTTACGGTTTATGATTCAATTATCTATGTGTATATTCAGTAATGAATTCTAATGTGACATTATAGTTCCTCATTCCCATCAACCTCCCAAGTTTGTCACAACTACGATGATCTTTATGGTGTACAGATGTGAAAGTTCCTGGGCAGGACCTGGTCCTAGCCTACTTTGTTATCCAAGCCTCTTGCTCTGCTGCTCACTGTCACAGCTGTGCGTCTGGTCTGCCCCTTGTCCAGTTCATCTGGTTGTGAAGGCTGCGAGCCCATAGCCATGTCCACCAGCATGGAGAGGGAGGAGACCAAATCCCTCCTCCAATTCTGGCCAGTGTGGCTTCCCTCACATGACTGCTTTACCCTAGGAGCTACGCCGGTCTCGGCCAGGGACTAGCCAATTCCTCAGAGACTCCATGGGCTGCTCCACATGGGCCAGGCAGCACAGTTGTGCGTCTTGTCTGTCTCTAGTCCAGTTCATCTCTATTGTTACTGTTTTTGGCATATAAAATGCATCACGGGTAGCTTGCCAGGTTCTGCCATGGCTCTGAGTTCATACCAGGGGGCCCAGTAATTTCCTATGTCAGACCATCCACCATTAAGGGCCCACAGGTCAGAGCCCTGGGGATGTAGACAAGCCTATCTCCTGTCTGCCACCTGCCAGTGCAGCCAGGCACTGCAGACACATCTGCAACACCTGGAGGGGCAGATGGCCCTAAAACTTCTCTTAAAATGAAAAATGTCTCTTTTCTGTGGATTAGCAAAATTAAACCAGTTCCCTTTAATTTGGAAATTTGTCCTTGTTGCTAATATAAGCATACCAAGAAAATATGCAAGATTGATAAAAGCTGAGTTACCTGCTATGTTTATACTTTTCCCTTTTTGTATTGGAAAGCTCTAGTGTTAGGGCTATCCTTTGTGCTGGGATTACTGTATAGTACTCTTGGGTGTCAGGCCTGTTGCACATTTCCAGAGCTGTAGCATTCAAGTAGATAACATGGACTCCCTTAATATGTCTCAAGTATACAAATACCAGCAATGAAATATGTTCCTTTTGATCAAATGCCAGCTACATATTTGGAGATTTGTTATGAAAGCTGTTAATTGGTATATGATCAGACAGAAATCGCTTTAAAATAATCTCTGACATTTCTGTCATAAATCATCATGTCATATCCAGATCTATCACTGTGGTTTATAAGGAGAAAACGTAAACATGACACAATTTGTCAATAAAACGCAGTACAGTAGAGAACTATTTGAGATGCACTAAGATTGAGGAAAATCAAAAACTTTATTGAAGTTTATGGCCAATTGTAGTAAGACCTAACCTTACTTTTCTGTGACAATAGTCTTATTGTTAAATCTAATGCAAAATAAATACTGCTAACGTGTGTATGCTACACTTAGCTCTCTACTCAAGGCTTACTCCTCCATCTGTGCTAAGGGGTCACTCATGGTGGTGCTTAGGCTATCATATGCAATGCTAGTAATTGAACTAGAATTGACTACAAGGAAAAGGACTTACCTACCATGCTATCTTTATGACCTCCTTAGTAAATACTTTCATTATTTAAGTCTAAATATAATTCTTCCCCTCCATTAATCACTAGTTGTTGCCAAATACCTGAAGAAAAATTATGTTTTCAAAGATTTTTTTCATTTGATTTAACTTTATGGGAGTGCTGGTGAAATAGTGAGGTCAAATTATGAAATAAAGTTATGGAAAGGGTTATTACGTAGTACAATGTAAAAACTCCACATTTATCTGGTTTAATGGATTTTTTCTTTTTCTTTGTGTCTTAAAGAGCTAACCCCAATGGTATAAAGAATACTAGTTTATGAATGCACCAGATGTTTTATGCAATATGTAAAACCTGTCACATGAAGTAAGAGAAAAGATATTTTTAAAAGAATATCTGAGTATATAACTCCCATTCATCTTCTTTCTTTCAGACCCTGCACAGACTTTTATATAAATTATAAAAAGGTGATTCCATAGATGAAAGCTGTTTGTAATTTGTAGAGACCATTTTCTTGTCAACTTGGTAGTCTTTCTCATAGCTTTCTCATTATTAGGCAAACCAATTAAGTGTGCTCAGAGTAAGCTACATATGCTAAGTACACAATTTGTATAAAATTCTAATCTGTTCATTACCTATGATTTTTTTTCTTCTGACTTGGAGTACTGGGTTCATTTTTTTAATAAGAATTTTTTGTTAAAAATGCCATGTTGAAATGCCTGACATGAGAATCCTCAAACTGTCTTAACTAGATTTTGGCATTTAATAAGCTGTAAACTGCTGAAGCTATTTGCAGATGAAGTCTCATTTTTGTCCATCAGCAGGGGGCTGGAAGCATAATTAATTGAGTGAAAGTTAAAAGATGGACAGCGCAGTTACATTTATGCAAATATTGCAGCAGAACATCTAACAGGAGAGAAAAATAGCTTACAACCAATCGGTTTGGTTTTGGACCAAAATCCACAGGGTCTATTTAAACATTGCAGATTGTGCGTCTGACAATTAAGACTTATAGTGTTTTTCATACTAGCTGTGATGGCAGGAATCGAAGGCAAAAAGTAGAAGTCCAGAGAGACATTCTATTTCTTCTCTCATATTTTTCATCCCTTATGAATGTAAAAATAGCCTTGCAAAAAAAATAAAAGGAAAGAAATCAAATGATGCATGTGTGTGCAACCATATGCCAGATTCTGCTGTTTGTTTCTTTTATTCATATCCCAGGCATATGTACCCTTGTACACCAAAGGTTCCATTTAATTAAAGTTAGTTAAAAGCTTAGACCACAGAGATCAGGACAGATGCTTGAGATATTAACCTGGATGCTGTTCAGGGACAGCATAAAACCTTCGCTGTTATTCTGAGTCCTATTACATATTTTGGTGGGCTCTTTTTTCCCCCAATGGTTGTTTGCCTCAAAAGACCAGTGACTTTTCTTGAAATGGCTAGGAAACATCAGCTGCTGCTCTGATCACAGGAAATTTCAAATTGAAATTTTTCAGATTCCTCATTTGTATGTTTTTTCTTCATGACAGTAAGGATCTGCATGACTTACCTTAGTGATTGATTTTTGATTATTCCCTTTGTTGTATGTTTGATTTGTTGACTATTCAGCAAATGCTCCCTCCCAGAGAGAAATGTGTTAAATTCTCTTTTGTTTTAAGTTCTTACTCCTCAGTTCACAAAACAGGCCTAGCGGAAGTAATAATTCTGTCTTATATGATATTATTTTCTATTATCATAGAAGTCATTTTATGATCCAAACAATATGAGATTCTGTGTGTATGTCATCGAATCTGTGCGTGCCTCTCTTTCCAACATTCGCAAGTATAAATATTTAAAAAATTAAATATACAAATATTTAAAAATATTAGTTTGAGAAGCCTTTAATCCTAAAATTTGGAGAAATTAACTTTAATTCTAAAGTTTACAGAAGTAGCAACTTTTATGACTGTCAGGAGATGCTGCAGATTTTATCTAAATGTGTGTAGCAGGACTCTGTAATTCATCACAAAAGATTTTAAAAATATAACTCAAATATATACAGAAATTTAAAAGCATATAAAACTAACAAAGTAAATTAATTCAGATTGAAGCCTTCTGGGCTTAATTTAATCTTCCCATTTTATTTTATGAAATTCTACTTTATATTATAAAAATTTGCTGCTTAATTCTTTGTGTTTAATCTAAGTAAAAATGTTGACTCCATATTGGTGATACTCTTTATATAATGTCTGCCATTTCTATAAATGTATCCTATTCTTGAGAAGTTTAATTTTAGTCGTGTAATATGAGCACATTTCTAAATTTATCAGTCATTTTGTCTGATTGCACAGCCTTTGGCAAGTATATAGCCACTGTATCCATTTTGTTTTACAATTGAAATCACTTGTCTTCCTATTGTTAATCAATTTGCTTGAGAGGGGACCAGTAACTTCTACATTCGTTGGGAATGAGGCCCATTATTGTTACTGTTTTTGGCATATCGAATACACCATGGGCAGCTTGTCAGGCTCGGCTGTAGCTCTGGGATCATCCTAAGGGGGCCCAGTCATTTTCTATGTCAGGCCATCAACCATCCAGGGCCCACAGGACAGAGCCCTGGATGTAGACAAGCCTGTCTCCTGTCTGCCACCTGCCAATGCAGCTGGGCACTGCAGCCACACCTGCAACATCTCGAGGGGCAAATAAAATTGAAATACTGAAAAATTTTAAGTATTTATTCTGAAGAGATATAGACATTTGCAATCAATATTTCCTAATCAAAGTTACCAAATTCTGTATAAAATTTTATTAGCCTATTAGTAAAAAATTAAAGTCATTTATATATACACCTATTAAAGAAGTATGTACATCTGTATGTACACATACCTGTTTTATATAAAGTATGCCCAACCTTGAGAACATTTTAAAATTTTATTATGTAGTAAATGTTATCTTATACTTTGTATTCTTTAATAATTAATGAGGTAGTTTACATCACCTGATTATTGAAAATTAACCATAGCAAAGCAAAAAGTTTGCTCAAACACAGAAGCAAAATGTTACATTTTCAAGTAATACTCTATAAAATTAAACATTAGTTTTTATGTTGTGTTGTTGGTTTTAGGCATTTACTTAAAAAATAGCTCTATTTTTATTCTGAAATTAGTCATTTTTTAAAATATACTTAGAAGGACCTGACTTCATATTTCTAAAATAGTTAATATAATAATTAATATAATACATTTCCATATAATATAGAACTTAATACTCTATAACACACTTATTCTTCAAAGAAGAAACCTAATATACCCCTATTCACACTGAATTAAAAGGTATATATCATCAAGGAAAAAATATGAAGTTTCATCTGAAGTTTTTAAAAGAGTTTGCCTCCCACTCGGCAAGCCTGGCAAGCTTCTCATGTTGTATTTGATATGCCAAATTCCAGTAACAATTATATTAGGTAATTCCCATGACCTAATATAATGGTTTGAGGCTCTTTATGTTCCTGTAGCAAGCCGATGCCCCTTGCTCTACTGGCATGAGACAGGACATATGGAGATATTACTGGTGCCCGCTCTAGCAAATAGATGATCAACGGGAAGATCGTGATTGTGATCGCACAAGAAAGATGAAATAGATGATGACAGTTTTAAGGTGAATAAGTGCAGAGATCTTTATCCAAAACTATGAAAGCAACCCATTGAAGAGATAAAAACTAATATTTTTATTTCTTTTGTCTCTTAGCTATTTCAAATGATATAAGCTATTTTATGTGAAGTAAATAACAACTGTCTTTGTTTCTTGTTTTAAAGCATAAAAATGTGTATAAAGCAAAAAATGATGTAGTATTAGAACCTCTAAATTGTAACATAGAGATATATGTTACCCTTGATTAATAAATAGAAAAATTCTAGCCTAAGGAAAAGTAAAGAAAAAAGACTAGACTAACATTTGTCTTTTTAGTGTATATCCCTTTGGGATAAATACTAGTTAAAACTATGAAAATAAATTAAAAAAAATAATGGCAATAAAATTTCTGTTGGTTATGATTTAGTAAATCCTGCAGCCCCCTCTTTTTTGGAAACCACATGAAAAAAAAGCACATGATAAACACAAAACCACTTCTAACAAATGTTTTGGCCAAATTTACTCCATTAAGGTACAGTATGAAATGTTATAGACAATATGTTGTGATTAGATTAAAACTATGCTTAAGGGAGCAATTAGATGTCTGCTAGTATTTATTGAATATAGAGTGTTTCCAGAAGTAAATCTGAATTAAAAGCCAAATGCTGAATAATAGTTTATTCTTGATTTCTTACAATAGTATCCAGTCTTATCTAATAAGGGATGAACTACACACCTAAGCATAAAATAATATAAATTTGAACCTAATAATTGTACAAATTTGCTCTTCCAGGAAGATAACAGGTAAAGGTGAGACTGAAATGCATTATATAATACTTATAATAATGCCTTCTACATAAAATATATTGTCTAAAATTCAAAAAGAATAAGACTGTATTGGACAGTGTGAGTCAATGAATACACAGTGGTAGAAGATTCTGCTTTAGGTACAAGTATCTGTAAAGGAATTAGATAATACGTTTGCTAATATGGGTGCTATTTTTATTTTCATGCAGGGGAAAGAGCCTCAAATGAACAAAATTAATTAGAGTTATTGCCTTTTAAAATTCAAAACATTTTAAGTGTCTATGCTCATTTTCTCATTAAATATTCATTTTATTAAAAAAAGATTTTGGAATACTATGAGGTCTAAAATCCCATGCACTATCTATGGCACAACAAAGCCTGGAACACAATGAGGTTAAGTGACAACATTTGAGGAAACGTGCATTAGAGGAGGGAGACAAGTTTTAGACACAAGTCCTAGGGTCAAATATTAGTCACAAAGAAACCAGGAGCATATAATGAGGCAAAAAGTATTTTTAATAAATGATTTTGTGAGAAATAAAAACACAATTGTAAATTAACAAAATTAAAACAATATTTAACAACTTGAATGTAAATTAGGCAAATTGATTTAAGACTTAAATGTAAGATGTAAACAATAAAATGTTGACAAAATCAAGGAAAGAAGTCTTTGACATAGACTCTAGACATGACTTTGGAGACTGAATTACAATGGCAAGAGAAACAATAACAAAAATCAGCAAATGTGATAATATCAGACTAAAGTTACCATTTAAAGAGGACAAACTTATATGCAAAATAGAAACTCATTCAACTAAATATGAGCCAATAGTTCCACATTAAACAGCTTATGATAGTTAATATCCTAAATATATAAATAACTAAAACCAACAATAGCAAAACAACCCAATTTTTTAAATGGACAGAAATGAATAGACCCTTTTCCAGTGTAAATATGTTAGGTAATGAGTATATGAAAAGATGATCATTATCAGTTACTATGAAATAAATGCAAATCAAAGCAAGATTTTTCTATGAGAATGGATAGTTTCAAAATGAGAAGAAAAAATTTAAGGAGAGTTTGCAGAAAAAAGGACACCAGTATTAAATTGGTGGAAGTTCAGGACCACTAAAACATCTGGCATTGGTGCATCAATTACAGAAATAAATGAATATTAAAAATTAAAACTAATAATTCCTTCTATTATTATTTCCTTTCTCAATTGAGAAACTAATTTCCTTTTCTGTTTTTCATTTTTTGTTTAAAAGTTTATTATACCACCATGTGATATACAATTAAAAAGATGTTCAATTCTCCAAGAGAGACCACATCATGAGCCACAAAGCATAACTCAATAACACAAAAAAGGTAGAAATAGTGTAAACGATTTTCTCGGACCATGATGCACTGAAAATGGAAGTAAACCACACACAGAAACAGGGAGTCAAACTAAACAACTGGAAACTGAACAGCTCACTGCTGAACAACCAGTGGGTTATAGAAATAATCAAAGAGGAAATAAAAAGATTCCTGGAAACATTAAAATGAAGACACAAACTATCACAATTTACTGGATGCAGCAGATACAGTGTTAAAAGGAAAGTTCATAGCTCTTCAAGGATTATCAGGATAAAAAGAAAGAGCCCACATAAATAACATGACTCCACAGCTCAAAATATTAGAAAAAGACCAAAAAAAGGAGCCTAACAAAGGCAGAAAGAAGGAAATGATAAAACTTAGAGAGAAAATCACTAAGCTGAGAACTCAAAAAACAATCCAAAAGATTAATGAAACCAAGAGTTGAGTCTTTGAAAAAATAACAAGACTGACAAACCACTTGTAAGACTTGTAAGGACAGGGAAAGAGAGAACCCAAACAAATAGAATCAGAAATGAAAAGGGGGACAACATAACAGAAACCAAAGAAATCCAAAAAGATTGTCAGAGATTATTTTGAGAACCTATATGCCACAAATCATGAGAAGCTTAATAAATGGATAAATTCCTGAAGACCTATAACCTCCCATAACAGAAAGAAGAGGACCTGTTATACCTAAATAAGCCCATCACCACAGAGGAAATTGAAACAGTAATTAAAAAGTCTGCCAAACACAAAAGACCAGGTCCAGATGGGTTCACTAGGGAATTCTTCCAAACCTTTCAGAAGGAAATATCGCTAATCCTTTCCAAGCTCTTCCAGGAAATAGAAGAAACAAAAAATACTCCCAAGGAGCCTCTAAGAGGCAGATATTACCCTGATATCCAAAGAAGGCAGAGACAACCCAAAAAAGGAAAATTATAGAGACCAATCTCCCTGATGAACACAGATACTAAGATCGTCAGCAAAATACTAGCAAACAGCATCCAAAGACTCATCAAAAAGATTATACATCCTGAAACATGTAGGACTCCATCCTGGGAATGCAAAGGTGGTTCAACATTCACAAGTCAATCAACATAAAACATCATATCAATAAGAGAAAAATATAAAAACCATATGATCCTATCGATAGGTGCAGAGAAAAGATTTGACAAGATCCAACACCCTTTCAAGTGAAATTCCTTCCATAAAATTGGAATTGATGGAACTTTCCTCCATATACTTAAAGCCATCTACCAAAAGCCCACAGCGAATATCATTCTTTTTTTTTTATTTTTTATTTTTACAATTACAAAGATATACAATTAAAAAGTTCATATTTGGGTTTTGGTCATACAGTGTAGCAGCACCCATCCCGCCACCAGTGCCCATCTCTCACCACCAACGTCCCCGGTTCCCTCCCCCTCCCCCAGCCCTCCTCCATGGCAGGTTCTTTATTTCTTTCCATTTCTCTATCTTTCTCTTTTCCTTCCTCTCCAGACTATGGATTACAAAACATACATTAAAGGGTTGTCATGTGTATCCTTTTGCCTCTATTTAATGCTCAGTTCTAGGTTGGCATTAGTACCCTCACAATTGTTAGCACACTGTTCCATTTTCTGTCTTACCTAGCCTCTGACTCCCACACGTTTGTGATAATTTCCACCTTTGACAGGACCTCCTGATGTATGTTTCACTTGACCTTGGATATTGGTATCATAATATGTACCTATATATTTATGTTATGCAGATAAATGCAGTCATTCTGTAACTGTCTCTCTCCTTCTGGCTAATTTCGCTCAACATAATCTTCTCCATGTCCATCCATTTGTAGGCAAATTTTATAACTTCATTTTTCCTAACAGCTGCATAGTATTCCATTGTGTAGATGTACCAAAGCTTTTTTTCCAGTCATCTATTTTCGGGCACTCGGGTTGCTTCCAGATTCTGGCTATTGTGAATAATGCTGCTATGAACATAAAAGTAGGGATGGTGTTTCCGCTGCGTATTTTTGGTTTCCCAGAGTAGATTCCCAGGAGTGGTATGGCTGGGTCAAATGGGAGTTCAATTTCTAGTCTTTGGAGGAATGTCCATATTGTTTTCCAGAAAGGCTGTACCAGCCGGCATTCCCACCAACAATGGATGAGTGTCCCCTTTTCCCCACACCCACGCCAGCACTTGTTGTTCTTGTTCTTTTGAATATGTGCCAGTCTCTGTGGTGTAAAGTGGTATCTCATTGTTGTTTTGATTTGCATCTCTCTGATGATTAGTGATGATGAGCATTTTTTTCATATATTTTTTGGTCATTCGAATTTCTTCCTTGCTGAAGTTTCTGTTCATTTCTTCTCCCCCATTTTTTTGATGGGGTTGTTTGTTTTCTTCTTGTAAAGTTCTACCAGTGCCTGATATATCCTGGATATTAACCCCTTATCAGATGAGTATTGGGTGAATATTCTTTCCCATTCTGTGGACTGCTTTTGTATCTTAGTCACTGTTTCTTTTGAGGTGCAGAAGCTTTTTAGTTTCATGAAGTCCCATATATTTATCTTTTCTTCTAGTTGCTTTGTTAGAGATGTTTCATCTTTGAAGATGCCTTTAGCTTCAATGTCATGGAGGGTTTTTCCTATATTTTCTTCAATGTACTTTATGGATTCAAGTCTGATATTGAGATCTTTAATCCACTTTGATCTGATTTTTGTGCATGGTGTTAGACACAGGTCCAAATTCATTTTTTTACATGTCGCTGCCCAGTTTTCCCAACACCACTTATTGAAGAGGCTTTCCTTACTCCATTTTAGACTCGTTGCACCTTTATCAAAGATTAAATGATCATGTGTTTGAGGTTGGGTGTCAGGATACTCAATTCTATTCCATAGGTCCACGGGTCTGTTTTTATTCCAATACCATGCTGTTTTAATTACTACTGCCATGTAGTACAGTTTGAAGTTGGGTAAGGTGATGCCTCCCATCTTCTTTTTCCGAGGATTGCTTTAGCTATCCTTGGGGGGTTTATCGTTCCATACAAATTTCAGGATTGTTTGGTCAATTTCTTTTGAAGAATGTCATGGGTATCCTCATAGGGACTGCATTGAATCTGTATAGAGCACTAGGGAGTATTACCATTTTGACAATGTTGATTCTCCCCATCCATGAACAGGGAATGTGTTTCCATTTCCTTGTGTCCTCTTTTATCTCTTGGAGCAGTGTCTTGTAGTTTTCTTTGTACAGGTCCTTTACACACTTGGGTAAGTTGATTCCTAGGTATTTGATTTTCTGTGGCACAATTGTGAATGGAATTGTTTCCTTAATATCCCTTTCTTCTCTTTCGTTATTTGTATATAGGAAAGCCACCGACTTTTGCGTGTTGATTTTGTATCCTGCCACTCTACTATATCGTCTATTGTTTCTAGGAGTTTTTTGGTAGAGAGTTTAGGGTTCTCTAGGTATAATATCATGTCATCTGCAAATAATGATAGCTTGACTTCTTCCTTGCCCTATCTGGATGCCCTTGATGTCCTTTTCTTCTCTGATTGCTATCGCAAGTACTTCCAGTACTATATTGAATAAAAGAGGTGAGAGTGGGCAACCTTGTCTTGTCCCTGATCTCAGGGGAAGGCTTTCAACTTTCCCCATTGAGAATGATGCTCGCTGTGGGCTTTTGGTAGATGGCTGTAACTATCTTGAGGAAAGTCCCTTCAATTCCCATTTTCTGGAGGGTTTTAATCATGAATGGGTGCTGGATCTTGTCAAATGCTTTCTCTGCGTCTATTGATAGGATCATATGGTTTTTATTTTTTCTCTTATTGATATGATGTATTATGTTGATTGACTTGCGAATGTTGAACCATCCTTGCATACCCTGGATGAATCCTACTTGGTAATGATGTATAATCTTCTTGATGAGTCTTTGGATTCTGTTTGCTAGTATTTTTGTTGAAGATCTTAGCATCCGTGTTCATCAGGAATATTGGTCTGTAGTTTTCTTTCTTTGTGTTGTCTCTCCCTGCTTTGGGTATCAGGGTGATATGTGCCTCGTAGAAGCTGTTTGGGAGTGTTTCTGTTTCTTCTATTTCCTGGAAGAGCTTGAACAGGACTGGCAGTAGGTCCTCCTTAAAGGTTTGGTAGAGTTCACTAGGGAATCCGTCTGGACCTGGACTTTTGTGTTTGGGAAGTCTTTTAATTACTGTTTCTATTTCCTCAATGGTGATGAGGCTTATTCAGGTATTGGAGGTCTTCTTGTTTC